>OX328128.1:14045388-14242888 GCA_946811695.1 Gonocerus acuteangulatus
GTCAGATGTTTATTTTTATGCCAAATCAGAGATTGCAATTTAGAAGAAATGTTATTTCGGACATACGATTAGGAAATCCTGGACAGATGACTCACGTCCGGGGGAAAACTACTGGGAAAGGTTGACACCTTATCATGGCCCGTGCAGGTAGTGCGAACATTTCTATACTTAACAGTATGTTATTATTCAGGTAACAAAAAAATACGGGGTTTAATACGGGGTGGAGAAAACTTGATACTCGGGAACGGCTAACTCTTAATTGGTCTCCCAATCTGTTGAAGCCCGAATTCTTGAACATCGTACAAGAAAATAGGACCAGAAAAATAGTATATGAATTGGACGAACTGGCTGGTAGAAAAAGAAACCAAGTCATCAGACTTCCTCCATAGCATTCCTATTTCACTCCAATTGAACTAGTTTGTGCACAAATAAAAGGGTAAGTTGTCAAGGAAAATACAACCTTTGACATCACCGATGTAGAGTGACTGACGAGAGAGTCATGTGCAGCTGTTTCTCTAGAAAATTGGAATGAACCAGTAAGGCAAACAAAGGAAGCAATTGGCAAAGCTTGGCGGAAATATGCACTGCATGAAGAGAATATAGAACAAATGATATGAAGTTCCTCCTCAAGGAATTCTAGTTCTTCTGATTCAGATATTTCTTCAGAAGATGAATGGAACAATTTGGATTATGGTAGAAATACCGCTGCTACACCACCTGATGATTCAGGAGATATGGGTTGCTTTCCCCTCCCAGGCAATGACCAGAATTTATAAAAAAAAACAAAAAACAGGTTAGAATAAATAACTAAATAAAAATAAAAATGATTGTTTTAATAAATATTTGTTTTTGAAACTAATACATTTTTTACCTTAATTTGAAGTATTCATTTAATCAATAGAGAAGTAAATGTAAGTAGTAAAGCTAGGACAGTGAAGAGTGTATTAAAAGAGAAAGGGTACATTTCCCCTCCATCAAGGACGCAGGGTGGGGAGGCCTGGATGACGCAGTTCCCCCACCACCTGTATAGCATGACTCAACGACCTTACTGTAGATTCGTTTGGAAGAGCGAAAAAACTACTGGACTTTATATCGATGGTCACAAGGAACAACTTGGTAAGTTCAAAATCTGTACTTTTTCGGGTACTGACGTACTAGCTTCACCAAGTTAGAGAGAAGTTGGTTTCGTTCAGTAGTCTGAACCAAGAAATGAGAACTCAATTTAATTTGTGGTAATATGGCGATGGAAAGAACATTTACTAATATTATCAACGAGTTGGACTGACTAGAGTTTCGATATAACCTTGAGCGAGCAGAAACACATAGCAATTATACCATTAACATAAGTGCTACTGATTTCCTAGTGTTATATAACATTAGCACTTTGTTAATAGCATAACAGCTATGCTTTTCCGCTCCCTCAAGGTTATATCAAAACTCTAGTCAATCCTACTCGTTGATAATATAGATAACAGGGTTTTTGGTGGAAAATGGGCCGATATGCTAGTTAAGAAAAGTTAGTAAGGTAACCTTTCCAACTATCTGAAAGGCATCTTTTTTAGTCCTAGATAAATCCCAAAGACTCATTTTCCTGGCCGAAAGAAGAACGGCACAATGGACACAAACTACACTAAGAACTGAAACTTGAAACAATGAATAGAACTTGCGTAAAAAACACATATCAAAAAGTGCATCACGTTAAAAACAGTAAGTGATCAAAACGGTTACTAGAAAGATCAGCCAATCGAATTTCCCATAGGAATAAGCCAATAGAAATGCCTTTGCTGATGATTCAGATCACAGAACGAGACCCACTTCTCTCTAACCTGGTGAAGCTAGTACGTAAGTACCCTTTTTTGGGGCAACAGAAATTAACGGAGAAAACATGCTATTTTACGAAATGCCAAGAGTCCCACGCCGTTATAAGTTTCAAACTATGAAGGCTGTGAGTTAGTGACTTCATTACACTATCCATGAGTCTTAGGAGATAATCATAGTGCACGTAACTCATTTTGCACATTTTTCAACTTATCAACTTATTCCTTGTGACCATCGATATGAAAGCAGGGCAGCTTAGTCTTCTAATGAATGAGATGGCGTAATGCTATTTTTTTTTTTTTTTTTTTTTATTATTATTATTTTTTTTTAATGAAAAAAAAATAATACTTTATTCTGGGACTTCGTCCCATAAGAATAAAAATAAGTACAAAATAAACAATAAACAAATTTAACCTAAGAATATGAATATAAATAAAGAAAAAACAAAGGATAAAAAAAAAAAAATAATACAAATATTATAAGTGAGGCCTTAAATAATAAAATGAAATATAAGTAAATATTTACATAAATTAATTGGATTGGGGCAATGATGATACAATGTTCAGAGGGGGATGGGAATCAAATTAAATAGTTAAATATAAACAAATAAATATTAAAAAAAATTAAAGAAATATTAAAGAAATGGGGGCTATAAAAAGATATGAATAAGAATAAATACATCAACACGAGAAGAAAACAATAATATAATTTACAAAGGTAATCTGGTCTTCCTGGTGGTCAAATCTTAAGAAGCGACTTCCTGGGAGGATAGGAGAAAAGCAAAGAGGCGGGATTTAAATACAGGTAAGGAAAGAGAGTGTCGAATGGAAAGAGGGATAGAGTTCCAGAAGGAGGAGGCTCGGGAGATGAAGGAACGGTCAAAGAAGGCTGTTTTATGAGTGGGAGGATAGAGATTGGAGGGATGGGAGCGGGTACCACGGGAATGGACAGAAGATTTAAACTGAAGGAGGTTGTAGATATAGGAAGGAGATTTAGAAGAAATGGTTTGGTAAAGGAAGGAACCTAGGAAATATTGTCGTCGAATTGATGGAAATAGCCACTTCAACTCGGAATACCGGTGTGAAATATGGGCATCCCTGGGGGTATCGAGGATAAATCTGAGAAAACTGTTCATTAATTGCTTAAGACGATACTCAAGCTCCCCAATGAGCCCTCCATACACCAGGCAACCGTAGTCGAAGTGGGGGAACACAAGAGAAGATACAAGAAGCTGACGTGTAGGAGTAGGGAGGAGGTGACGGGAATGGTTAAATAGTTTAAGGATGGCTATGGAGCGATGAGTGATTAGGGATAAGTGATTTTTCCAGGATAGGTTTTGATCAAAAACAATCCCCAGGTTCTTGGCAGAGGAAACATATTGAATAGGACTGGAGTCAATGGTGAAGGAAGGGAGGAGAGGAGGGAGAGATTTCAAGAGGGGAGCTGAGCCTATCACTATCGCTTTGGACTTCTCAGCGTCCATCATTAATTTGTTGATCTTGGTCCAAGCTGTGATCCTGTCCAAGCCTTCCTGAATTTTTCTTGCTGCTTCAAATAGCTCAGAGGGAGGGAAGGAAAGGTAGATTTGGGAATCATCGACATACATGTGGAAGTTGCAAAATAGGATAGAGGATGGGAGATCGTTTATGTAGGCTGAAAACACTGTTGGGGATAGAGAGATTTAATAGTTAATTCTGAGCAATTAGTGTCCCAATTCGGATTTTCATGAAAATTCTCATACTGCATCACTTCAACCTAAAAAAGAACGTGAAAAGAAATGTTGCAAAGCACTTTAAATTATTTTTTATTTATTTACTAGCTGTTACCCGGTGTGCAATGCTACACCTAATTTATATTAAATATCTGTAGCCGGGCGTGCCATGCTACACATGCTTCATATTAAATAGTTGTAACCCAGCTTCCATGGTACGCCTACTTTATATTATATATTAAAAAAAATTAATTATTATATGATATTTGTCCAAATCATGAGAATATAAGATTATAAATTGAGTGCTCGGCTGAAAAAATTATTTTCCATTTTTTTAGAGAAAGTGGGGTGGAAAATAAATTAATCCTTATTTTTTAAAAAGTACCCTTATTATAAAAAGTACCCTTATTTTAAAATGGTATTACAGTTAAATGATTCCAAATAATTTAATTGCAATACCGTTTTAAAGAAAATCCAAACCAAACTCCCTGTGTTTAATTTTTTTAAAGAAAAAAAAAAATATATGGTCCATAAATAAATATTCATAAAAAAATAGCAATAAAAATGAGGCATTTAATTAAGGTTATGATTAGTTATAAGTTGTAATAACCTACAACTGAAACTATATTCTTTATTTTCATTGATTTTTTTTTTAAATATAATATTTATTTATTTAAAGGGCTTTGCATCTAAAGCTAAAACCTCAATGTTGCACAAATATGTGCATGTTATATTGTTTACCTGTTCATTTAATAATCAGTAACTGAGTTTTTTTTATGAATGAAAAAGTAGGTAAATGGGGCAGGGTTTATGTTATTTATGCCAAAAGGAAAGTTTTAAAAACATAGTTTGTTGTTTCAAATACACTTTCACATATTTTTGTTCAATTTTTTTTCCTTTCTATTAAAGCTTCTGTTTCAAATTTTATGGTTCATGAGCTCTTCTATGAGGATAGTCCTTCTATCATAGGAAATAGGGGCCTCTAAGAATAAAAACAAATTTAAGATATTTTTTTTTTTTTTTTGCAGTTATAGACAACAATGAATTAAAGGTATTTGGGAATTTCAATAACGACATTGACTTGGCGAGCAACAATATTTTTACCAGAATTGCAACCGTATTTAAACATTTAGTCCAAGAGCTGGTAACACACTTTTCAAGTGTTTTATGTGCCTTAAAATTTTGCTATAGTGGGTCTCTAGTGTAGATAAAAAGGTAAGTATGTGGTTGCTGGACATACCTTGAAACACCTGGTACTGCGCATGGTAATCAGTAACAAACTATGGGCCAAAAATACTGTTTTATTCAGAAGCCATAATTCTTTAATGTAAAATTAAGGCAATTCTATAATTAATAATATATAAGGCAGACACTTTTAAGGGGGATAACATATAAAAAAAAACCGAAGTGGGTTTTTTGTAATATTAAATGAAGTCTTTTATTCACACTGCTATTTAAACACCATAATTGAAAATAATTACAAAAGGACAGACACTTTTTGTGAGGATTAGTAATCAGCAAACATGAAAATAAATTCAGCCGATGATAGACTGCAATACACTGCGTGTAACCGTAAGAGTGAGTGAGAGCACCAATCATCAGGACAGGACAGTAGTGGTAGTTCTAGAAATAAAGCAACTTGCCTTAATTATACATTAAATATTGTTGGCTTCTGAATAAAATACCATTTTTATATATTTGACATATTTTTTTAACACCTTTCCCCTATGTGCAGTACCTGGTGTTCCAAGGTATGTGCAATACAGCAAAATTCCAAGGTGCATAAAACACTTCATGAAACGTGCGTTACCAGCTCTCTGACTAAATGGTGACAGTCAGAGGATATAACTATCTCAGACAAACGAAAGCATATCTCAGAATATAATGATTAAATTATTATGGATATTAAATTAATAAAAAATTGCATGGACAATTTAATTACTTATTTATTTATTAGAACACCACAATTCACATGACTTCCTCTTCTTATAAAAATAATATTTCAATACATTAATTTATCTGCAAAAAAAAAAAAAAAAATAGCATGCAAAAGAAATATTATAAGAAGAAGAACACTTTATTAAAAAAAAAAATTAAAGTGAGGCTGCCCAAATTAATAGGGTTGCTAAACCACACAGCTCTTATAATAATAAAATAATGTTTCAAAATGTGGTGAAAATTAATTAATTTATATACATTCATTTGTATGATTATAAACATTTATGTAATTTATTATGTACATCTATCTATATGCAAATAAAAAAATAAGTTAAATATAACAATTTGCATATGTATGTAAGAGGATTAATTTTAAGTTCATAAATTTAAGTCCCTTACAAAATGACATTTTTTACAAAGGAGTTTAAAAAAAAAAATCTTTATGTTTTAGAAGTTCTTTATGTATAAAACAAAAATTTCTATCTTTTTGGAAAGTCTTAGAAATATAAACTTCACTTAAAGCTACATATTCTGCAAATGTAGACTCTTCCGTAACATCTTTTTGTTTAATCGATTTACAGTATAATGCATTACTAAATAACCTAATAAGCAAACCAATGGTGGATTTTCGTTCAAAATGATCATTTAAGAATGTAGTCTCTACATCCATCTGTTCAACATTAAATCCTTTTGATATCTTCAACTTTTTTATTTTCAACAAAATCTCAAGCATTATTTTGTTTCAAACTATCTATTTCTCTATCTGTAGCTTTTACACAAAAATCACAATGGCTTGATCTTTATCAGATTCACCCTTTAGCCAATCCAATACAGCTTATGTTTTCTTGGATAACATAAACATGCCTAGCGACAATGATTTTATTATTCAAAAGTACTTTATATCCCACATCACTATAACCGATTAAAATGCACATATTCACCTTTTTATCCCATTTAGAAGTTATTTGTTCTGGTTTCCTAACAAAATCTTTACTACCATATAAATTAAAGTTAGAAACATCTGGATCCTTTCAAAAAAATATTTCATAGGGTATTTTATTCTCAATGATGTTAGCTAAAGAGAGATTTTTCAAAATAATTTGCTGCACTGACCATTTCTGGCCAACATTTTTTTCTACAATAGCTTCTGTCAGTAAGCAATGAGATATATTGTTCTAGTAAATCACACACAAACACCGTTTAATTCATGAACATATGTGGGGCAAGGATTAATTTTGATACACTTTTTTTTTTTGGTAGTCATAATTCTTACTATTTAAATATTCCTTACCAATGTCACATCTCATAATACCAATTCTCTTATTTCCTAAGTTTTTAACCTCATTTACTTATTGAACAAAGGAATGAAAAACTTCTGTTTTAGGTTTAATAGTTTAAATCCTAGCAATCCTACTATAATCATCTATAAATGAAACAAAATATATTTCACCTTTGAGACTCATAGTTAGAAAAGGTCAGCATACAACACCGTCAACAATTCCAAAATACTTTTAGCCTTGTTCCTACTTTTTTCAAAAGGGACACGATTCATTTTACAACACAAATTTTATAAATTTATATCAGGTCCAGATAAACTGATTCTTTACTCCCTTAAATGCACTTGAAGTTCTCCCAAAACTTGATTCCTTGATATTTCATTTCAGTTGTTTGAATTAAATAAAGTTAAGCGTTTTACCACATACTACAACCCTCTCCATCAAATACCAGTACAAACATATTCATTTATTAATTTAAGAGAAACAGCGAGTGAGAGATTACTTCATAACCGACATTCATATAACCTACATTGCAACCTTCCTTCTCTACTATAGAAATAATATAAAAGCGCCTCTTAATAAAAGTATTGAAAATATTAAAGTTTTGAATAGAAACATGAAAACTTACTTATATGATATTAGTCCAAATTATATTAGATAAACACAGAACATTTTTATGATATACTTACTTATACGATATTACTCCATATTCTGGTTAGAGCCCAGTGTTGCCCTAGGCAATCAAATCAAAATAGATTTGATATGAAGAAAATTGATCTGATATTAAGAAAATTGATCTTAAAATCAGATCTTGTCCAAACTCTGAGAATATAAACCTACCATTTAGATAAACAAACAATATAAACAAAATAAAAGTAATCAGTTATTTTGCAAAAGAAAAACTTTTCGCCCAAAAAAAGTTTTGTATTGCCTTTCTTCTTTGAAAAAGTTGCAACACTGGAAGAAAATGGCTATTTCGGAGAATTTACTCCTTCATAAATGACATTTTCGAAGGCGTAACTCCCGAACTGTGAATCCTAGAAGATTTTGAGCTAGACTACGAGATTTCCCGGATCAAGACGTATCTATGTGCGAAGTTTGGTCAATATCAGTCAAACGGTGTGGATTTGTATAAGGAACAAACAAACAGAAAAACAGAAAAACAGAAAAACAGAAAAACAGAAAAACAGACACGTGATTTTTATATATATAGATTTTTTTTTAATTAGGAACAATGACCTTCATTGATCCAACATCTTTGTATGAAAATGTTGCCTCCATTATCTTGGATAGAATGAACAAACAATGATTGTAATATAATCAAGGGATTATGTTTCGGGGGATATTCTGAGATAAGAAAACGCTATCTTATTGGTCAAATCGCAAAATTTATGTTTATGAGGAAGCATCCTGCCTATAAGGAAGGAATCCAAAGCATATTCAAAATGATAGCAAAATTGTACGCTGGGTAAAATTCAGAACTCTATGAAAATGAAAATAGTCACAATTCAGACGATGACGAAGAAGATTATAAGCATTTTTTTGAACTAATAATCTTTTTATTCGATATAGTCACAATTGTTCACACATTAGAACAATTGGTACTTCGTATTAGCTTCAACGCAGGTAAAATATGTGGGTCTCTTTCAGAGATCTGGATCATGGGCAACGCATTTGCGCTTGGCTATTAGCCATTGTGTTTATAGTAACCATTTTGTTCCCTTTCTATTTAGGACGTAATTCATTTGTACATTTGTGTCTTTCACGGAATTGATGTTTTTTGTTTATTGTTATGCGATTTCTTAGATTGTTGTTTATTTTACCGAAACAAAAGAAGCACTGCTAAATTGCATTTCGGTCCATTATCCTCCGAACAACTATCCTTGATCAATATTATCAACGAGTTGGATTGACTAGAGTTTCGATATAACCTTGAGCGAGTGAAAACACATAGAAATTGTGCTATTAACATAAGCTCTACGCTTTTTCGCTCGCTCAAGGTCATATTGAAATTCTAGTCAATCCAAATCGTTGATAACCCCATACCCACATTGGCAAAAACTCAATTGATGCCTTGATCCAGATCTCCGACCCTGTGGTGATCCAGGACTTCTTGAGAGCTAGTTCTATAACCTGCGTAGAAGCTAATACTTAAGTACCGAACAATTTAAAGCATATTTTTGTTAATAGAGAGTGATTTAATTGTAGTATATATCTTCGAGTTGTTATATAACGATGAAAAGCATTAAAAAAATACTGTTAAAGTGCATTGCAACATTTTCCCCCTGTGTTTTTATTCCTATTTAGGTTGAAATGAAGCAGCATGTGAGGTTTCACCAAAATCCGAGTTTGGGCACTAGTTGCTCAGAGTTACCATTTAACATATTACATTTAAATCCTGGTACATTACTGGCTCTAGAGCCTTATAGGACTGTAAGATCGTATTGCTTTCTGATAAATTGATAAGTTGTCTAACTGTAGAATTGACTCAATTAGAGGACTTAATTTGCCATGCCTTAATATGAAGCCCAGCAAGTTAATTTATTTAAGTTCAAGATTTGAAAATTTAATCTCCAATATTAAAAGAAGCAAATGTACACAACATAGCCGTAATGGCCCCACACAGACTAATTTGTGGTTGATCAACGATGAAAACATTCCTATAATTGATGCATCAACAAACATTTTGACAAGATTTGGTTGGCACAATATCCCTTGTAGGCTTCGGTGCGGTTTCTCAGGATTTGGGCACCAAGTCATCTAATATAAATAACAATAACTTATGCTTAAAACGTAATTATAGAAGAAAGAAATTTTTTTTCTTCCTCAATTGAAAAAATAGAATTATGCATGTCTTTCTTAGGTAAAAATATTTAATTTTAATTACATGTAACTAAGTATTGTATAAGCTTTATTTTTTTTTTATTTGTATTTATTTAGATCATTAAGAATTATTTCTTAATTCATAAATATAATTTCTCATAATTAAAAATGTTAAATCAGCTGATGTTTATCTTAATCACTCATCATTGAGAATATTCCTCTTACAAAAATAACAACATTAACTAAACACAAAAAGAACCTGCCAATTATCAAACTAAAGATGGAAACGTGAATACTATTTAGAAGGTAAGTTAATACAATCTTTCGTAAAATAAATTAACTAAGCCTAATAATAAAATGTATGCATGTAATTGTCGAACAACAAACTATCAAAACTTTAACAAAAATATTCCTATAAAATTTAACAGAGCAAGACATTTTTTAATTATCAATTTAGTACATTGTATTTCTTTTTGAACAATACTAATTGTAACAGCAATAAAAAATCATCAATGTCAAATTTTGGGATCAAAAATTGTACAATAGGGCAACAGGAGGTACGTATCTAGTATTGATTTTTAGAGCAACATACATGGTTCTAGTCTGAAATATCAAAACAAAAGGGATTCCTAACTTCCTCTAATAATGACAAAATTAAATTTAACGAGGAATTAAACTGATAATATATTTGCTCTAAAATCGCGTTGGTTGAAAATGAGCTACCTACAAACAAAGGGGTCTTTTGATAAGGAAGCTTGGTAATGCATTTTTCATTAGATAAATCTTTAATGGTACTTACGAATCAGTAGAATCAATTCTCGTCTTCATTTTTCTCCTTTGGTATTTTTCTTCGCCTTCGTTAGTGTCTGTATCAGTCAATTTTTCGTCCAAGAGTTTGTCCCTCCGTCGCTTTCGTAGTTTTGTTTTTTTCTCACTCTGTGCAAGGGATCAGATCAGCTTATTAAACATTATACATTTCGAGTAAATATGAACTATAGATGAATTTAGGCGTTATTTTAAGCAATGTCATATAGAATAAAGCTTGAACAACAAATTAATAATTGAATAATAGTAATTGTTTTGACAAAAAACTTGATAGGGGAAACAGCGTGAAGGTTCTTAGTTTTATAACGCCGCCAAAAGATGGCCGCCAGGTCTTTCACCCGCGGGGAGCCGCCCATTTTTTTCTCTTTTTTTCAGAAAGGCAACTCTTAGCAATAATTAGCAACGATAAATAACAACGCTAGTTTGTTTGACACAAAAGGGTTAACAATATTTTACAGTAATTGAACCAATGAGCTATTTAAATAATAATTAAAACTAAATTAAATAAGCATAAAAAAAAGTAAACACAAGTAACCTTCCAGCAGTGTTATATCCAAATCGAAAAATGTCGATTGCTCAGGTTTTCCCGCGGCCAAATAGTTATTTTACAAATCACGAACTATGTTAGATGCACTTTAAGGGAGTGCCTGGAAACTAAATCAATACTAAGGCTGGAATGTCACAGCCTTACAGTTCAAGGTGAACCTATCAAATAGCATTGACCACAATTTCATACGTACTAAATCAAAATGGGACCAACGAATAAATTAGATGCATTTCAAAGGTCTACTTTTATTTCTACAAAAGGAAAATACGTCATGTACCATTAAACTGTTTCAAATCTAAGTACTAAATAAAAAACTGAACAGATACCGCCATTAGGTACCTATTTTCTATGAGGTATAGTTTAACAGCTCTTGTCTAGGTGGGATCTGCAAGAATCTATTTTTTTTCTACATTGTAACTAAT
Source organism: Gonocerus acuteangulatus (assembly GCA_946811695.1). Taxonomy (NCBI): domain Eukaryota; kingdom Metazoa; phylum Arthropoda; class Insecta; order Hemiptera; family Coreidae; genus Gonocerus; species Gonocerus acuteangulatus. The sequence continues at coordinate 14,056,750 of OX328128.1, forward strand.
TAATTTAACGTTTAGTCTTTAGTTGAAGAACTATTTAACTTTACTTTTAAAATAAGGAGGACAGGAGCGACGTTTCATAAAAGAAATTAATTTATTTCGTTATAATCATAATTTTTGTTTGTTATTTAGGCAAGACCTTCAATATAAGGAGTAACGTTCAACTGGTTCCAAGCCATTCAACATTCGTCTTGAATTATCACACCACATTTTTTTGGGACTTGCCCTTGGTGAGTCTACGTCCGGGAGACCCTCCTTTCTCCTAGACTATTTAAAATAACCTTGGAATAAGTCAGCAGGGAAATTTGAAGCGAAAGCAAATTGGAACTGTGTCAAACTTGTCGATAAATACATATGGTGTAAGCCAATGATGTAGTAATCTCGGCATTAGCTGAGGGACTGGAAGAGTTCGAAACAACAGCTAAAAAACGGGGCATAGACAGGGAGAGGATTAAATACCCACGAATAGGTTTACAGAATGGTACCCTTCAGGTGCGTAATCGTACATAACGCGAAAAAAGACAATGGACAGCATAAATGCAGTAGCTGCATGGAATTTTCCTTGTGTAAAGCACTAAAATTGATCTATATCAGATCCTAATCTGCTGATTTATAAAACTATAATCATGTAATAGTAACATGCAATAGTGAAAACTGGGTTGTATTTGCTACCAGTGAAAATCTGCTTAAGATGCCGGGAAAGAAAAGTCAGAAGGAAAATATTTGGGAACGATCAAAACAATGATGGATATACGATATACGATAGGGTGACGAAATCCGAACTGAAGGAGTTATCCGAAGAGCCAAATACAGTAAGGAGTAACAAGAAAATGGACATGTTGAAAGAATACTAACCTGTCTGCCGGGAGGTTGGAGGAGACAAAAACTTAGTAAAAAAAATGGTTGGATGACTTCGAAGAGGCCATGTGGCGGCCCTGCGCCACGCCTCACAGGATGTAAGTAATGATCTGGGCATGGCATTGAAAATACTGAATGACAAATATCAACGTTTAGGATGCTAATTTTTTTATTTACTTCCAGTGAGATCACAAATACGTCTTTTTATCATAAGAGAAACGCTAGATCCTTGGAGAATTCTAAGAAGTAGACTAAATTGCAGAGTATGACGTACAACAGCTGATACAAAGCTAGCAAATAGCATTCAATAACTTTTCTCGGACTTCTATCGAAATATTCCTCTAAACGAAGCGTTAAGGTCGATTCACGCTAGACCGTGTCGGGTCCGGGCCGGGGCCCGGCCGGGACATTGTGAAGCAATCACACACGGAAAAAACACGGACTCGGCCCGGTATAGCGTGAACGAGTCCATTGAAAATGCTGGTGTGATTGTTTCTCCGTGTCCCGGCCGGGCCACGGCCCCGGCCCGGCCCGGTCTAGCGTGAATCAGCCTTTATACAGCTTTGAACTTGCGATCTTCTTAAAGTTATGAAATAAAACACCCAATAACGTTCCTCAGTATGCTAACGAAATGTCACTCAGATCAATCGGTTTCCAAATGGCAAAATGCTTCCCGATTTTGAGGAAAATCATACAAAAGCCTTCCACTGCGTGCTATCAAAATGTCACCACGGACAACTTGTTATATAAAGATTTGAACTTGCCTGCTTCTTACAGTTGTGAAATCAAATACCCAATAACGTTCCTCAGTATGCTAACGAAATGTCACTCAGATCAATCGGTTTCCAAATGGCAAAATGCTCCCCGATTTTGAGGAAAATCATACAAAAGCCTTCCACTGCGTGCTATCAAATACCCAATAACGTTCCTCAGATTGCTAATGAAATTTCAAACAAATCAATCGGTTACAAAGCTTTCAACATGTAAACCTCTTCCCGACTTTGAGGAAAATCATACAAAAGCCTTCCACTGCGTGCTATCAAAATGTCACCACGGACAACTTGTTATATAAAGATTTGAACTTGCCTGCTTCTTACAGTTGTGAATTCAAATACCCAATAACGTTCCTCAGTATGCTAACGAAATGTCACTCAGATCAATCGGTTACAAAGCTTTCAAATCTCTTCCCGACTTTGAGGAAAATGAGTCAGAAACATTCCATAGACTGCTATCAAAATTTCACCCAGAAAGACGTGAAACAAAGCTTTCAATGTATATACTTTTGACTGCTTCGAATTAAAACACCCAATAACTTTTTTCAGATTGTAAACTAAATTTTCCTTAGATCAATCGGTTGTAAAACTTTCGAATGGCTAACTTCTTCCCTATTTTGAGTAATTATTCGACAACTTTCCACCCTGAAAGACGCATAATGGGGCAAAATCTCAAAAACGTGGCCCAAAATCGAAAAACCGACTTGCGTATTTTCGAATGTTAATTATCTCATCGAGGATTGCCCCTCCATTCATCTGTAATGAGACAGATTTTTCTACCACCTCCTTGTCGTTGGTAAGTCCATCTGAGGTTGTTCTTCGCCCCAAACTCACGCAAAGTAGTGAAAAGCCAACAATATGTGCAAAGTTGAAAGTTTTATAGAATTTGCCAAATCGTTTGATTTTATTTTGGCAGTTCAAATGTATCCAAGTCGAAATCCGAATCAAAATAATATGTACGGGTCAATTCTGAATGAGAATGACTTTTCTTATTAATAGATATACAATAAAATGTATAATTTATGCGACTATCTATTGGTTAAAGAGATAACATAAAGAAATGAATTAAATATTGATAATTTTGAATCATTTTTGCGAATAATTATCTTTTTTTGTACGACAATGATTTTTTTTTTTTTTTTTTTTTGCAACATGTTATATAAAACTTTGAACTTGCCTACTTCTTTTAGTTATGAAATAAAACAATCAATAACATTACTCAGATTGTTAATGAAATTTCACTCAGCTTAATCTGTAACAAAGCTTTCAACATGTAAACCTCTTTGCGATTTAGAGGAAAATCATTCAACACCTCATCAAATGCATTACTGCATGCGAGCTAGTAAGTCTCTAATTGTCATATTCACCAGAATCAAACATGTTTTTGTATATTTAGAATGAAAAACATGAAAATATGATAAATCACTTAAAATATGATAATTTTTAAACTGTGAAATTATTCAAGAATCCTGATGTTGGCAATATGCCGAAATATTGATTTGAATGAATAAATGAATACATGAGGTCACGTGCAAAACTACTGATGGTGAGAATAAAGAAAAATGAAAAATATAGCACACTATTACAAACACCAATTTACACGAATGCATTTACAAACATTCCTCCATGGAGAGTAAAGAACTTAAAGATTGATTTGACATTGACAAAGTACAGAAAAACTGACTCGACAGCCTCAATATTTTACAGGACAATGTTTAATTCAATAATAAATCAGAGCTCAGACAGAGAGTATTTGTACACTGACGGATCGAAAACAAACTACAAACTGACTATATGTACAGATTCTTTAAGTGCTTTACTCTCGTTGGAAAACATCTACAGCACAAATCCAACCATTACAAGAATATTCTCACACCTTTACATTCTGCAAGAACATAACAAACTCACCACGATGCTATGGCTGCCAGGACATGAAGACATACCACAAAGCACACGTATAGACTTAGCGGCGAAACAGGCGACAAAAAGACAGGCTACAGACATTAACATACTGACAACATCAGATGTGTGTACAGCATTACAGGCACAGGTCCTCCAAGAATGGGAATTAGACTGGCAGAGATCGGACTCAAAATTACGAGAAATTAAAAACACTACAAAAGCCTGGTCAAATGAACACCGCAACAGGCGTGAAGAAGTGATTTTGACTAGGCTTTGTATTGGCCACTGCCATCTAACCCATTCTTACATAATGGAAAACAAGCAGAGACCAACCTGTGCAAGTTGCAATGAGACTTTGACAATTAAACACGTACTGACAGACTGTAGACTTCGTAGTGACCTAGACATTCCTCACGGCCTTCACGACTTATTGACTGAAGTTAGTCCATACATCGACACAATACTCAAACACTTTAACTCTTATATCTGTTTTCCTAATAATCCAAACACTTCTAGAGCACACTGTTCTTCTATATATTATGTTCTAGTATTTTATGTTTTGTCTTTTTCCATATATGTATGTGTATTTGTGTATGTAGGCATATATATATGAATATTTCAGTATTACATCCGTCCTACTTGTTTTTTACAGCCCTGATGAAGGCTTGAAGTTCAGGCCGAAACGTCGGCACAATAAAACCATTTTTATGATAAAATGTAGTTTTATTAAGTAGCAGTGACCGAACCCCGACAATCCCTACCTTGCATCATCTACGGTCAACGATCTCCTCTCAATCAAACACTTTAAGAAACTCAACTTGTATGACAAAATATAAATCTTAAATTAACTCTTAACTTGCAATAATTTACATCATTCATTTTTTTTTTTTTTTAATGTTATAATTCATGAATTTTTTCTTGTGTCATGACCATGCCTGTGTGGCATTCAAGTTCCGGTTTACTATATAAATAGGGTTATATTACACATGTACCAAGAAGCAATTACTCGAATATATTTAGATACTCAAATTAGTTTATTTAATTCTTGTAACTGTTGTTTGTTGTTTTTATTTCATCTGTTTTTCTTTCTTTTGTACTTTTTTTTTTTTTTAGTTTTTGGTGTTTTTTTACCTATTTTGTTTTGTTTTTTGACTAGACTGACAACACTTTCGTCATCATGAGCTCATCACTACAATTGTGACGCTCAAAATAAAATAAATAAATGAATGAATAAAATAGAAATGTGAACTGGGAGACCTGATTGACCTTTTATTCATTCTATGGAACCTAAATCTTGGTTGGAATAAAACCACTATGACAAAAAAGACTTTTGCAGAGAATGCAACATTAGCCAATTATAGGAAGAAATAACCCATTCACTCCGTTACTCGACTCTTAGTCAACTGAAGAAATGTACTATTTTAAAACCAAAAATGCCAGATTCTAGCACATTTTTGACCGGCAAAACTGACCTTTCTTAACCCAACTACACATCACTGACGGGCACAAATACTTAGTATTCTACTGCTGAGCGGTGACCGGCAGGGCCCAACTGAACTGGCGCTGTTGGTTTTCGGAAATTTTGGGCCGACTGTGACTGAAAAAGTGGCCGAAATGCTCCACTGAATTAAAATCTACCAGTTCCCGCCAAGGTACAGGTGATCCTCACCAATGTATATGAAAAACATATTTTCTTTCCCCGAAACATTGAAATAAATTTAAATTGGACCAAAAAAAAAAATTACAAGAAACATTTTTCAACAATTTTAATGGCGGTTAATGAGCTAAGATCACAAAGAGATCATTATTCAAAATCTTAATAATTTTCCTTCAACTTAGCACACATATTTTTTAAATGTTCTGAAGGTATATAAGGAAGCATATGAAAAGTTGAAAACTGAGTTTGTCATGTATACTCACAGACTTCTATTACTGAGCCAATACTGGGCCTTTGTCACCAATTAAATTAACCATGGAAATACATCATTGTATTCAATGTTGGAAATAATCATAATTATAATTACGATTACAATTATAAGCATAAGCTTTTGAGATGTGATTACGATTATAATCAAAGAAACTCTGGAGATACGATTAAAATTACTATTATAATTGTAATTACAAGAGTGGTAACAATTACAATTGTAATCACACCTTCGATAATAATTACTCACAATCACAACATTTTTCTATAATTACATCTGCAATCACAGCTGTTTCTGTGAATATAAGAGTATTTACAACTATTTTTTCCGTGATTACAACTATAATCATAAACTTTCTGTGATTACGAACGTAATTTAATAGTATTTTATTTTTATAAATTAGGATACTATTACCAGATTCTTACCGGTAATTTCCGTAATACCAACGGATGACAAAGTCTCAACTCTTCATATCTACGACTCTCTTTATCTTGATGTGAATAGTTTTCCAATTCTCCCGCTCAGATGTGTGTTGTGTTTTGAGATTTTTCAGTCGTAATTACAGAAAAAGTCGTGATTACATTCATAATCACAGAAAGGTTGTGATTACAGTTGTAATCACAGAATAAAATAATGATTCCAGTTGTTATAATAGAAAAAAGTAGTCAAAGTACTTTGAGGTTGCTGGCAAAGAAAGAAGCTCCCTCAATGGTGGTTCACTTTACCGTATTTAGGCCAAGTGTAGGAAAAATGGCTTTTATTTTAAGAAAAGCGAATGTTAAGGTGGCTTTTAAAAATTCTCCCTCTTTGGCTAATGCTTTATGTGCCGTTAAGGGTAAGATACAGATGGGAAATAAGTCTGGTGTCTATAAAATCGTATGTGACTTTTCTTCTGGGTCTTACGTAGGGGAAACTGGCATGAAATAAAAGCAAAACAACATAAAACTAGGTTGGATTCTGAATTTCGACAACACTGTCTCTCAGCAGGACACAGCGAGGCTGACCATTCACTGTATTTAACATTGCTGGAAGAAGTCTGCACAGATGGACATGCTAGAAAGTATTGAGATACGTATAGATAAGATCCTCGGCCCATGTAATTTAAATAAAAGGACAGATACATATCAAACTGATATGCTGAGTCATGTCTCTGTGCAGGCTCTCTCCCGGCTTCCCTTCTGTCAGCCCTCAGCAGTGAAGCTGAACTCATTATAGGTGAGTTCTCCTCAACTTTATCTATTTCATTTTAATCATTATGACTATTGTTTTTTTTTTAATTTTGTCTGTTTATGTGTTGACGAATCAAAATTATTGTATTTATTTATTTATTATTTTATGTGTTACTTGCCCCCGCCAGTCATCTCTCTCACTCATCTCAGTTCTTCCTTGTCATTCTAATAGTCCAGCCGTGTTCTATGCATTCTACCTTGTGTGATTTCCTTCGTTTCCGCATCCCCCTCCACTCTCTTGTTTTTAAGTTCTCTATACTCTATACTATCGTTCCATTAGCCGTGTTCTATTGTGCTTCCAGCTTTTAAAATGAGTAAAAAAACAAGAACAAATCTTTCGCTTGAAGATAAAATAAAAACACCAAAATAAGTTGATGAGAACCCCAACGAATAAAAATAGACACAGCTACACGTTTAAAATTACCTTTGTCAACCCTTGCGACTATTATCGTAAGAGGAAAGGAATCGAAGAGAATTTTGTGATATGAAACTTGAAAATATAATAATGTAAAACGTTACCTAACAACAAAATATGTTCAAACTATAAAATTGTGAGTTTTTTATGAAGAATTTATTCTATTTTAAAATAGCCACGAAACGTAATACAGTTCAGTGAGACTCCACTGCATATAAAATAAATAAATAAGTGAAGAAACTTTTGAAATGATGACCAATTACAAGAGGGTTAATTACAATTTATTTGTTTCAAATACGGCTCAACAGCGGGACCGATGAAAGAATTTTTCTGGCAGATTCAGTATCATATGATACCAGACCCACAAATCTAACCGGGATTGACGTAATGAGGTCCCAAACCAAATACGAAAGGTATAGGACAAGGCCTGGAGTAGTGGGGATAGAAAGAAAGGCAAGCTATCTGCTGACGCAAACACCACGATGCTGGGCCAGCAGAACACATCTCTCGGACGCATATGCCTCGACGCTGGACCCGAACGTGATAAAAAGAGATTTATTATAATAAAGTTTAACAAAAATAACTCAAATAAAGGAAATTTTAGCATAACTACCATCATATTATCGCCATTTTCTCTCATTCTACTCCTCTCACTCTCTTAAATACATCCACCCCCCTCAATTTTGATAATGGTAAGATTTGTATTTATTTTCATTTCAAGGAAAAATTAGGAAGTCATATTTTAATAATATATGAGAGGCTAACAAATTCAATAGAAAATTAAAAAAAAAAAAAAAAATACGGTGTTATTTGAAATAATAAAAAAATTCACAGAATGGCCCATGTTTGGCTTCAGTGAATCTTAGTAAGATAAACCATTCAGAACCAGATTCAAATTGAAATGATTCAAAATGATGTTTCAGAAATAAGTTAAAATTATTTTTTAAATTTTTTTTTCTTTAAAAGTAGTAGTCTTTAGTAGTCTACTACTTTTGTGAAAGCCAATTTCATGACTTAAATGATTTTAAATGAAAATTTCATTCCCATTAAAAAGAAAGTAATTTCACTTAAAAAGAAAAATGCTTTAATTTCAGCTAAACATTATTTGAAACCCTACACTGATTTAATTCAATTAAAAACTATATAAAATGTGCATTATACGTTAAAGGAGGATAGTTACAATAATTTTAAAAGTGAAGAAACGATGGTACTACAAATTTCAATATTAAAGTCTGCATGAACAACTCTGAATACGAATAAAGAGAAATTAAAATATATGTAGCTAATGGATAATTTATGTGAAATATGCTGCAACAAAGGAATCTAACAGAGGAAAGGGTTGAGACTCGTGACATGGTTTCAAAATTCATGACTTTTTAGTGATTTGCGTGCTCTATTTTTAATTTCGTGACATTTTCGTGCAGTAGATATCCTGATATATACATGGATGTATAAGGATATATATAATTGAATTTGTCAAAAATAGATTCAAAAAAAATTCATAGCCTAACAAAATATGTATTTTGTGAGAAATAAAATTATCAAAAAAAGAAAATGCCTTGTACTAAGATATCTGAAAAGAAAATTGAGTCAAACTAACTTACCTCACATTTACTTTTCTTAGTTCCACGAGAAACTTTCTCTTTTTTTTTAACAAGATCATTAAAAATAGAATCCAAACTGCTATCAGTCAGAACAGGAATGCCATCGTCTGTAATAGAGAAAAGCAAAATTAAATTTATATTTTAACTATAATGCTAATGATAAGACTAAAACAAAAAATCTGACTACATTTGAACAGTTCTTTACTTAATGAAAAGTGACCCGATTAATCTACTTATTCATTAATCATGCAGAATGTCAACAAATAATATATGTGAATATTATTAAAGCTCTGAATAATAATAACTTTTAGGAGTCCCCCCCTGGTCTAGTGGCTAACGCCTCAGATTCATATGCGGGAGATGGTGGATTGGATTCCTACCGGTGGCAGGAATTTTCTCATCTCACGGCTCGTGGGGAAAATTCCTCGGTTCCTGGATGTCGGCGCTAATGGCCTAGATGCCGATGCGCCATAAAAAAAAAAATAATAAATAAAAACGGACTATGGAAAAAGGTAGCAGAGGGAAACTCCTATTCAATTGGCTCAAATTGGATTTTTAATAAACTCTAGTGGATGCAAGAGTGACTGAAGATTACGAAATTTACTGCTAGATAACACAAAAAGCTGTCAGAGTGGTGACTTTCAGTCCCCAAATGAAGAAATTGCCTTGTTACGGAAGTGGCAATCAGGCCTCGGAGCAAACTCGTCACAAAAGTTCAGTCTCGAATTGGTGAAGTCCTTATTCGCAGAGGATTAAAATTTGAATTATGAATATTATTATAAAGTATTTCTTCAATTGTAATTAGATTATTGTTTCTACTATATATTTTGTCAAACATCACTCACTCACTTACCGACCTATCATCCCTCAACCCAAACCACTTGACAGATAATTTTGCATGGACACTACCTTCAGAACGTAAAAACTCACAAAGAAAGGATTTTTTGATATTCAAATTTTTAAGCATCTTTAGGGGGGTTTGAATTGTTAGTTCGTTAGAGCAGGCAAGTCTAGGCAGCATGCATTGCTAGGACGATAACAGGTCAAGTGTTACTGTACTGCACCTATTATTTTTATTTGCGGTTCATTTCAACTATGATGGCAGACCTTGAATTACTAGAAATAAACTGATTCTGGGGATTTTGTCCCTCATAGAGTTTACGCTATACCTGGTGATGATCCATCCGAGGTAATAATATTCACTATGAATGTGATGAATAACCTTGCACTATGAATGTGGGTGTTTCCAAATGTCATCTCGGAAACATAAATATTTAAATTTTAGCATAAATTTATTATTGAGAACGTATTTTAATCTTCAATGGTTAAACTCCTGTTACTGCTAACCTATAGATAACGGGTTATCTCTAGGTTATCTGTCACTGGTCTGTAGTGCCCCCAGTGTCAAGAAACATTATACCTTGATTACTCATCAATTGATGACAAACATATAGTAAGACGGGAGCCATGCTATAATAAACATTATTTAACACAATAAAATAACTACTTATCTGCAGTGACGACTGGTATTCTGCTAGTGTACCATAAAAACAAAAAGGTATAACAATAAGTATTCCTTTTCAAAGTACCTGATTCAGAGACAACAGCACCAAATTCTTCAAGTTTAGGGTCAGAGTCATCTTTTTTTACAGATTTAAGATGATTAATGCAGTCCAATTCAAATGTCATTTCAGTAGAGGAAACTGAAAAAAAATAATAAAGAATGAAATAATTATAAGAAGAAATAAGAAATTAGGGAGGAATTCTACTGGTTAATTAACTTGATCTCTTGTACGTGGGTGAATCAAATATAAACGAGACTTTTGTTCCTGGAAGCCCAGTGAAGGTGCTTGAACGTTCCCGTGTTTAGGGATGGCAGGAGTGTGGGAAGCTGGCGGGCGTGTTTGCTCGACCTCGGTGTTACCAGTAACCGTCGTGGCGATGTCCAAGCGGTAGGCACCCCCCTAGGCTTATTGTGATCACATTTCTTGCTGCTGAAGGTGTAAAACTGGCCAAAATCTTCAAAAGATTCGACTGTACAGTTCGAGGAAGAGACACTTTCACGTTACTTGTCATAAAAAGTCTGTGGAGGGTCGTAATTGTGTTCAGAATGAGAGCCAAGTCACAGCTGTCAGCTTCAGCTGTCAGCTACATCTTGATTTTTTGCATGAATGCAAGACCATCAATGCCGCATAGTATTGCAAAATTTTGATTGATGTCAGACTTGCATTTCGCCGCAAAAGAAGAGATCTACCAATGAGATTAGTGATTCTTCTCCAGAATAATGCTTTCCGCATACTGCATCCCTGACGAGAGAAAAATTGGAGCAATTGGGCTGGAAGATACAAGAACACCCTCCCTACAGCCCAGGCTTATCATCATGTGACATTCACCTGTTTTGGCCTCTCAAGGAAGCTTTGGGAGTTCAGAGATTCGACTGTGACAATGTGGTTGAAGCCTACGTGCGCAATTGGCTGGAGACACAACCTACTGCATTCTATGAGGACGGGATTGGAAAATTACCTATGCGCTGGGAAAAATGAGTTTCCAAATCAGGAGAATATGTAGAAAAATGAGGTGTACTTTTTTTTTTTTGTGTGTGGAAAGTAAAAATAAAAAATAAGTCTCGTTTATATTTGATTCACCCTCATATAACACAAAGCATTTTTGTACCAAATATCATCACATTTATATTTTTCGATGGTATAATGTGAACAGACACACATATATATATATATATATATATATATATATATATATATATATATATATATATTGGGTTTGGGGTTTGGTTTCTTTATGCAGAGGTGTTCTTTATGAACAGCACCTTTCCATATAACCAATGTTTGGCTAGCTAGAAATTCCTCTCAGAGAATGCTAGATAGGAAAACGCAGGATAAGGGAGAGTCTGTTGTGTATATATATATGCCAAAAGAGATCAAGTAAAGATAATTTATAATCACCTGAGTCAGATGCTGAATCGTTCAAACAGTCCATCAAAGATAGTTCATCTTGTTTTGATATCTTTTCACTACATGATTTCTTTTCTTTTTTCTTCTTGTCCTTTGCGTGATCTGATTCGCTGGATCCGGACGAAGAAATTCGTTTTCTTTTATTCAGATTTTTCAAGTTACAAAGCCTGAAAGGAAAGCAACAAATGCTAAGTTGAATTCTATTGTGTCAACGAGCGCTATTCTATAACCTGTTCAGATAGACAGGAATAGTTCAATTGAACAGGCCCGAACTTGAAGTAGGGGAATTTTCCCTGCCCTTCAGCCATTTGCAAACCCTTTAAACCCTTGCCTTATGGCGTCAGGTAGTGTGGGCTGGCCGACCCTGTCGTATAGCTATCTTTATACCTGCCCGGATACCAGTTACGAAGCCAATCTCACCCTCCTCTCTATGTGCGTGAACACTTTTATATAATTTCCTCCCTTAAAGCTTCTAATTGTAGGAATACTTCATATTATTATTTATTTATGTTTTCTTTTTAGCTCGAAATATTTAAGTTGAATTATGCAATTACATGCTCCAGTAAATTTTTGTATAGTCTATATTTTTTAATACGAAAACTAATTTTTTTTTTATGATTTACACTCAGTCAAAAAAGTTTCCATAAACCCAACCAAATATAATTGAACATTTTTTATTTTCTTACCTTGTATTACTAAAATATTAATTTTGTTGTTATTTATTTAAATTTACGTCCATTATTATTATCTATGAATTTTAGGACCTATAGGTTATTTATAGGTTACCACACATTTTTTTTGTTAAATGCAATTAAAAAAAACAACCAATCAAGTATATCAATAACCAAAAGTTAGAAGGTAAAGAGAGAGAAAAACCCTGTTGAGGAGAACAAAACTAACAATTTTGAAGTTTTAAGCGCTTATTTCTCCGATTAACATCACCCCATCAAAAATTACATTAGGACCTTTTTGGTAGAGAATTTAGTAAGCTTTCAAATAGTCACCTTTCACTTACCACGATTTCTCAACCGTTTTCAAGTTATTTTATAAAATATACTAAGATCCGGAAACATTTCATGTCCCCTAATATACATTTAATTTCTAACTTCCTATACTCCAAACGCAACCAAAATTTAAATATCTTAGATTAGATGAATGTCAAACGAGCGGAACAAATATCAACTGAATCAATCGTTTTTGGATTCCCAAACTGAAAAATAGTTTGGAAAAGTAGTTGTCACGGCGCTAATAGCCAAATAGTTGATGCACCGTAAAAAAAAAAAAAAAAAAAAAAAAAAAAAAAAAAAAAAAAAAAAAAAAAAAAAAAAAAAAGTAGTTTTATCTATTTTTCTCATACGATTACAGATGTCTCTTTAAAAATGGTTTCATTCATTAAAACGAGCACTTGTAAGCAAATGAACTTGAAAACGTAATTGTTACTTTTTTTTTGTGGAAATTAAGCTTCAAAAACCGGCAGACGTATTCAGCTGGTTAATGAACTTGACCTTTCAAATTAGACACAAGATTTTTGTACCAAATTCCATAAAAATCAGACTATTTTATATATATATATATATATATATATATATACCCCACAAACAAAACCTGACAAATTCTACTTTCGCATCACTAACAGTCAACAATCTCCCCTCAATAAATAACACTACTTTTTTTTTTTTTTTATTTCTGTATGTACTCTAATAAATGTATAAATAAAAGTATAAACTACTCACTTTGCAAGCTCGGCTTCTTCATCAGAAGATGAAACAGTTCCATTTTTAGATTTTTTTGTTCTTTCTTTTTTAGACAATAATTTCTTCTTTTTTCCATTGCTATTCTCCTTTTGGTTAGACCTTTTGTTAGCCATAAGCCAATCTCTCTCACTCTAAAATAACAAAAAAGAGAAATTTGTTAAACTTTGTAAAAGAATACTATGATATCATAACATTCATAGGCAAACTGTTTTTGGGAGAGGCCTGGAACTTGGCCTCTTTATTTCAACATTAGTTTGTTTTTCGGAGGGGGGGAGGTATTTAATCTGATATCAAACTTTAACACGTTGGCTTCGGTACATGGTATATATGTCCCGTACTGGCTTCCACTGAGGTACAACAGGCAAAATATCCCAACTCCTTAACTTACGATGGCTGTAACTTCTCAAAAAAAAATTGAAAAACCCTCATAGTCCAGTAGATGCACAGAAATTAAACACATTTTTAGAAAGTACAGGCCATATACATCCCGTAACGTTCACTAAAGAACGAAATCGGCATACGGGACACGAGTCCCGCACCCATACGATAAAAAAGTTAAAAATGAGTAAAAGCATAATGTAGGAAATCTGTGTTACTGCCTAAATTCTTTTAATATGGACGATGAAGCCCAATTGAATAATTAAATCAGGTTTTTAAAAGAATGTTTGAATTACAATTTTTACATTGTTACGCCTAGTTACAAGCTGAAACTTGTTCAAACATTTTTTTTTTTAATGTATATTTAACTTCCTTCTTATGATTTCTGTATATAATATTTGTGAAGTTTGAGAATATAACGTTGGTATATATTTTGCATTATCAAGTACTCATTTGTTTGTTATCTAATCCCATTCCTGCTTCAAAGTAGTCATCATATAACCTTCAGTAACAAAAATATTAACCAATAATCTTCAGAAATGTTCTTTTGACTATGTGAGATGTATATAGATAGATAGATAGATATGGAGTTTGGCGCTCTACAACTAGGTTATTTGTGCCTTCCAATATATTGGTTCGAAAAGGTTTGGGTTCTTTTATAAATATTTGCTTTAGGTATTTAATTAAATTTTGAGACGTCTGTGAGTTTGTGGGATAGGTGTAGTTCTTTGCCTGTGTGTAATGGTGTTATGCTTTGTTTAGTTACAAATTGTTAAAAATAATTAGTTACAGATTATATCATTTATTAATCAAAGACCATTACAGTCATTATCTTAAAATCCAATATGGCAATTATAATTTAAATCAAGACTATTATAACTTAAACTAAGACTTATAATTTAAACTAAGACTATGACAATTACAATTTAAATTAAGATAATTATAATAAACTTAGACTAATTACAATCTACTTGATTTGATATTAATCAAACTTGATTAATATAATGTTGATGTGATTTTAATATATTATTATTATTTTTTTAATATATATATATATATATATATATATATATATATATATATATATATATATATTTATATCTTATTATTTTTTTTTTATTTTATTATATATATTTTTTTTATTTTATTATTTTTTTTTTATTTTTTTTTTTTATTATTTTTTTTTCATATATTTTGCAGGAGGTTTGCATCCTTAAGGAATGACATTAAGAGGGGGATTATTTTGGTTGAATCAGAGAGTGCTTCCTTTAATGATCGTGAGAATGAGATGTATATATATGTATAGATGTTTACGGGACTCATATATCCCATACCGCTCAGCAGTTGGAATCCCTACGGGACACAAGTGTCTTCTACCGAGCCTACGGCGAACCACTGAAATTTCGTGCCGAAGGCCGACGTGATAAGGAAAAATAAATCAAAAGTTTAATAACTTGAAAAAGCTTACCGACTCTGTTTCTGATGATGTATCCCAGTTGATCTTAGATTTCTTCGACATATCCTCATCTTTCTTGTCTTCTTTCATTTTATTATCTGCTTCTTTATCAGACATTATCATGCAATCATCACTACTACTCCCAACGTAGCTTCCTTTTGATTTTTCCTTGAAATGAGAAAAATTAAACAACTTAGACAGAAAGGTTTTCTTCACTTCCTAATAATGTAAAAAGAATACAGAACATTTTTCATTCATATTCAAAGGTATATTAACATAGATATCCATTCACATGTGTATGTATAGGTCATACCGATGAATTGTATTGTTGTATTGTAAATCTGAATAAATTTCATCTAGCTACTGTCTACAATTGATCACAGCACTGTTGTATCTGCTAATCGCTTAAATTTTGGAGCTGTCATTAAATAATGTCTTTAACCGACAAAAATCTTTAATTTTCGGCGATTAAAGGCATTAAATTTAAATGTACTAAATTCTGGCCTCAAAATATAGAACAACTTAAAAATGAAGCCTTACCGAAATAGTAATCACATGCAATAAGAGTAACATTATTAATTTAAAGCTTTGAACAAAATGCCAGTTTTGTTGTTCAACCAAGTGTTGAAAACATTCTTACAACCCCTGCAGATGTGTAGCCTTTCCTATCATAAGCTACTCTATTATTTACAGTTCTTTTGAGGAAATACAATATTTTAAGGCAAACAAAGACTTCCACCAATTTAAAGCGTTCACTTCGCCAACAAGCCAAGGAGGAGGAGGGGGGAGGCAATAGCTAAGCTAGGAGTAGTATCCACTGAGCTGGAGAAGAGAGCAGTTCCTGTGACCCTTGGGGAGAGTAGACCTGTTGCACCGGTAGAAATGCGGATGCGAAGGACTCTAGGTAAGCCTCGGTAACGAATTGTCAAACCGTATTAGGCCTGGTACACAGTATCGAGAAGGGAAATTGACAAGCAAGGGTGAACTATGTTAATGGGATTCATTACTTTATTATTAATTATGTTAATAGGAATTAAATGATTTATTATTAATTATGTAAATTATAATTAATTATGTAAAAGGGATTAATTATGTTAAATGGGAATAATTATTTTAATGGGATTATTATGTTAATGGGGTTAATTAAGGAGATTAAGTGCTAGCTAGAAATATAGTCTCTTTTATTATCTACTACCTGAATACCCATGCCGTCACGGCGGCAGAAAAATAGTTTTTTTATTGCATTAAATATTGTATCATCAAAATTAATGCTAATATATAATTTTTTGCAGTTTATTATAGCATGGTTCCCATCTTATTATATGTTATACATTAATTGATAAGTAATCAAAGTATAATGTTTCTTAACACTGGGGTGCGCCGGACCAGTGTCAAGAAACAGACAACCTAGAGATAATTCGTTATCAGTAGGTTACCAATAACTACAGTATAACCAATACAGATTAAATTTTGTTGTCAATAATAAATGTACGTTAAAATTTAAAAATTTATGTTTCTCAGATGTCATTTTGAAACACACATTATATTTGTGAGTATTACCAAGAAGTCGGCGCTAATGGCCAAGTTGTAGATGCGCGGTAAAAAAAAAAAAAAAAAAAAAAAAAAAAAAAAAAAAAAAAAAAAAAAAAAAAAAAATTACCAAGAAGTGTTCTGACTGGGGATGCAGATGGGTGAGGAGGCTGTGCAAGGGTTCGGGATATTATTACCTCGGATGGAATATCACCAGGTATAGCATAAACTCTATGAGGCACAAGTTGAAATGAACCGCAATTAAAATGGTGATTTTGTCCCTCTTAGCGTAAAATCTATAAGGGACAGTTTATTTATAGTAATTCAAGGACTGCCATAATAGTTGAAATTAACCGAAATTAAAAATAATACTATAAAATAGCATTCTGCCTAGGTGAGCATGCTCTCTTTAAAACTAAAAATTCGAACCCCTCTAAAAATACTTCAAAATTTGAATATCAAAAAGCCTTTCTTAGCGAAGGGACATCCCAAAGGGAGTGTCCATGCAAAATTTCAAGTTTTCTGTAGAGTGGTTTGTGCTTGGTGATGATAGTCAGTGACAAATATATCATAGATAAGGCTATTTTTATTTACTGCTCCTGGTTTCCCACTTGTTACAAAAACAAAGAATGGGGCATAAAAGAAAGAAATTTTGAATAGATAAGAATGGTCAAGTGAGGGTACGCTCTAGAGATTACAATAAAGAAGAATTGACTGAAAAAAAGGCAGAACTAGTTAGATTTAAATTTTCAGAAAATTTCTAAAGTTAAAAAAAAGTATATCAATAATATTTTTGGCACTTACATACCAGCTTCACCAGGTTAGAGAGAAGTGGGTCTTGTTCAGTGATCTGGATCATCAGAGCAGGCATTTATATTGGCTTATTCTTATGGGCAATTCGATTGGCTTTTCTTTCTAGAAACCATTTGGTTCACTTACTGTTTTCAACGCGATTTACTTTCAGATTTGTATTTTTTACGCTTAGTAATTATGCCGTTAACATAAGTGTTACGCGTTTCCTCAAGGTTATATCGAAACTCTAGTCAATCCAACTTGTTGGTAATATTAATAAATGGTCTTTCCGTCACCATATAGCCACAACTTCAATAGAGTTCTCATGTCATGGTCCAGATCACTGAACGAGCCACTTCTCTCTAATCTGGTGAAGCTAGTACGTAAGTATCATTTTTTAAATAATTTCATTAATGCCTGGTCATTGACATCCTGGTATAATGTTTCAAACACAGGCTAAAGCTTACCTTTTCATTCTCTTTGTCATCTCCAGATTTAATCTCTTTCCGGTCTTTTGAAATTAATAAACTAAGGTTCCGGGGTGACTTGGCCTTCTTCGAACTTTGTTCTGACTTGATAGGCTCTTCGTCGTTGGAGCATATGATACATTCATCACTACTGATTGTATGATTAACCTTTTCTTCTTCTTCTTCTTTAGCTCGAGATGACCGCGAATGACTCCCGTTCGACAGTTCCTCCTCCGCGAGTTTGTTTACTTCGGAAGGCTTTCTAATACGCAGTCGAAAGCTTTTCTCTTCAGTCTTTGTCTCATCTTTCAAACCGTTGCTCAATCCATCGTTGCTCGTTTCTTTCTGCAATGTATTATCTACAGCACTTTCGAGATCGTTGGCTGTAACAATTTCCACGCTCGAATCGCTTGACTCGTCGATACCATCCTTTAGGGCTACCTTCCATGTCGATATATATTCATTGACACTAGTCCGAAAATCATTAAAGCCGCCTATGGAGTTGTCTAATGTTTGATTGAACTGACGTAAGACTTTGTTTATGTCCTCTAGGTCAAAAGTTTCCGATAAAAATAACTTTTCCTGTTTTGTTTTCTTAAGCTTCTTCCCCAAAGCTTCAACAAAAGTAAGGGTTTCAGTAGTGAGTTTTTCAAGCCACTCTTTCACTGTGTCATAATGGTGAGGTGGAAGGTTGTCCTCGTTAAAAGTTGTGTAATATTTGCTTTCGCCGTTTAAGTTTGTATGAGAATTACTTTGTGAATGTCTTGATTTTGAAATATCAATCTACAACAGAATAGAAAAAATATAAAAAAAACTGTAAATGTTTAAACAAGGAAAGGATAAAAATGGAAAACAAATTTAGACAATATTTACACTTGGATGTAACATCTACACCTATGAGGGTACTCATGAATACCTCAACAGATTTAAGAACCTTTTAAAAACGTATATAACCCTATTCCGGAAGAACAATGAAATAACTACAAAAATGTGTCAAATGTAAGTAATTCCATTAGACAATATCTGAGAACATGGGCGTAACTGTAGTTCGACTCAGGCTAAAACCACACGGGCCGGCAAAATGACCTATCGGTCGATATTTTTGTGTAAGCACACACGGCCCGGCAAACGGCCGGCCAGTTGCTCCCCACTCCAAGCTTGGATTGCTTTTACTAACAGTAGTGGTCCAGATTCATTGACAAATATTCTTCATATTTGAAGAAAAGTGATAATTATGAATTATCATTTTGAATGTGTTTAAATAAATGAATAATGGGAACAGAATGACAAATTTAGATTGAAATTGATAGCTAATTTTTAAGCCTATTTATTTATTTCAATTTTAATGTCCATTTATAATTGTTACAAAATTTCAGGGGGGATATCCTATAGGTTTCCACCCTTTTCTAGCCAGGAATGAGCTGATGCCTTTTCTTTTTGTCCAAAGAAAAGCCATCACCCCTAGTGAGAGTTCAAGCCACTCCTGAGGCATAGACTTTTAGCACTCAAAGCCACTGGGCCGCTATTGAGGATTTATATATTCATCGACGAACCAAAAACCCTTTTTATATTTGAAGAAAAAAAAAAAAAAAAATCCAAGATGAATTATTATTTTGAACAGTGGGAATTATTATTATTCAATTATTATAATGTAATAGTGGGAACACATTGACAAATTTTGATTTAAATTCAAAGGACGGTTACACATTACTTATTAACTTACTTATTAATCATGTACGCCTTAAATATATTAAAAAAACTTAAATGAATTGAAAAGAATAGTTGTAAATAAAAATTCAGTGCATGTCAGTGTAATATTATGATAAAAATTAATAACACGGAATAGAAAAATATAAAAGCAAAACCTAAATTCTTAATAAAAAATTGTGAAATAGATTTAGTGTCATATTTGGACCACTACTAGGAGTAAAAGTTATCTACGAGAGGACCTGTGTAATGCTTGGGATTTTCGTATATTTTTAAAAATATCTCGAGAACGGTTGGGAAACCATGGTAAGTGAAAGGAGAGCTTAATAAATTCTCTACAAGAAAGCTTCTGATGTCATTTTCGATGGGGCGATGCCAATCGGAGAAATAAGGACTTGAAACTTTGAAGTTGTTAGTTTTGCTGGTTTAAAGAGGCTTTTGTGTCTGTTTACCTGACGTTTTAATTGGTTGTTGCTCATTTTAATTGTATTTAACAGTAAAAACATTATTTTTGTAAAACAAGGTAAGAAAATTAGTATTTTTATAGTGGTTCCATGAGCGAACGTTGAGGAAGAGGATGGAGTAATTTCCGGTAAGAATACAATCGGTTTCCCATTGCGGCGTTACACAACACATATTACATTACTTCTCTTTGAGATTTCTTTGTATATTTTTCACGAAAAATCAAAACCTATCAATAAGTGCTTCTATTCCTTTATTAATAGCACTGGGGACACACTAAGATTACACAGTTTTTGCGAGTCCGACTTTTTAATAACATATGTCGGTAAAGAGTATAGTAAAGAAAAAATTAAAGTGAATAATAAAGTAACATAAACAACTAAATAAAAAGTTGAGTACAATAAAAATGATGAGCTACACTGACAGAATCCTTAAATAACATGTTCAATCGATAGAATCGAAACAAGGACATATCTCTTTATGAGTGATGGTTGTCAATGAAATCAGAAGACACTGGTTGCTACTAGAAAAAATCAATAACTTAATAATAAAATATTTATTAAACTAAAAGAAATATTCACATTTAATATATTCTTATCAAGCCACAAGAATAAATTGTCATATTTATTTATTGCAGAAGTCTTCATGAATAGTAATGACATGCTTCCATACCCGAATAATATCAACTGTAATATGTAAAGGACTGAATAAGATTATAATGTATTCATCAATGTTGAAGGTAAGTTTAAAGTCACAGTTTACAAAATCTTTATGACAGAAGACTCTAAGTTTTAAACAGAACTTACAAAGGCTCTCAAAAAATAAATGCTGCATACTGAATAGAAAAACATACAATTATAATAATCTAATAGGTGATGTTCTTGAAATAATACATACCTGTGATTTTTTTGATTTCATTGTTTATTGAAAAAAGAAATGGGAATTAAACGACAAAGATCTTACACAAACAAAAAACAAAAGCGAAAATTTGAATAATATTTTACCAAAAACATTATATGTATCAGGCTAACAACGACGATCAATAACACTACCAAAAAATCAATAAACAGTGTTGCGCTATCCCACAGATTAGATCAAGATCATTGGATAAAACTTAAAACTTTTTATATTTTAGCGCAAATAAGATAAAATGTAACCTATATACAACTGATTTAGACAAGTATTATTTTTCCCGCTGGATCGCTAGTGCAGTAAAAACATCAAACAGTACAAAGAGAAACAAAAACTAAAGCTCAAAGAGGTTGATCTCAGGACTAACTATTTTGGATGTACAGTGAAACCTCCCTTAACGGACACCGTTTTTTTTCCCAGCCCCCTCCGAAATTATTTTCTATATACGCCCATGACACACAATAATTGGGTATATAAATAAATATAAGTAAAAATGGATTTGACGAATATTATTATAATCCAATTTCAAGGATACCATTTCAATTAATGTTCAGCATGGGCGTATATAAGGGGGGGGCTGAGGGGCTGCAGCCCCTCCCGAAATTTTGATTTGATGGTAAAAACTTGTCGTAAAACCCTTAAAAATAAATTAAATAAGATCACTTAGTTCATAAAACTTATTTTACTTGTAATAGCGTTTTAGTTGCCTAAAACTATTCCATGCTCTAAATTTTTAGTATTCCATACCCCGGAAATGGTCTCAGCCCCCCCCCCCCGAAATTATTTTCTATATACGCCCATGATGTTCAGGACATTATGGAAACACACAGATGTTTTAATAACCCCTGGGTTATGACAAGTCGACATGTTTAGTCGATACTTCCGGATTGCTTCATCGAGTATCAGTCCCGATATATATATATATATATATATATATATATATATATATATATGAAAAAAACATCGGCAACAATAAAACCATTTTCACTTATAAAATGTAGTTTTATTAAGAAGTAATGACCGAACCCCGACAATCCCTACCTTCATATCATCAACGGTTACATACAAAACAAAATAAAATGAAATATGATACACAGGTAACTTACTGTGGATTTCATTTTATTTTGTTTTGTATGTAACATATTTTTTACATCTAGCAGCATATTTTTTTTTTTCTTTATGTATTGTACTATTGTTAACACTTGTTATGGTGTGATTCTTTTATTAATTATGAATAGGTTTTATTTCATTTGTTTTTTTCCTATATTGCAAAATTGTGTCCTAAATATTGTAACAACTTAGATTAATCGCTTAAAGTGTATCTGGTATCGGGAACAGATTGTAATATTCTTTTAAATAAATAAATAAATTTGGAAAAAAAAAAAAAAAAAAAAAAAAAAAAAAAAAAAAAAAAAAAAAAAAAAAAAAAAAAAAAAAAAAAATCATCAACGGTCAACGATCTCCTCTCAACAAATAAAATTCGTTTAAAAATTAATTAAAAATACAAAATCTGCCATACGGCCCGAACAAAGTCAATGACTGGTAACACACACACACACACACCTTTTGCATCTTGCGAAAATTCTACATAAAGTTGTAAATGTACAGGGGTATAAAACTGTAATATTTTTCTAAATATATTTTCTTTATTGACTTGTTTCATTGGTTTTCTCTTCCAAAGACCTCATCCATCTGACGATGTGACTCATGTAATTTCGCACTGGTGCAGTTCCATGCTCGTAAATTGGCCTTTTGTAAATTGGCGGAGGTAAAATTGGATACATAAGTCCAGGGTACACATTTTTCAGGTGGTCCAATTTCGTATCTTGCCCATACATAAAACTGAAAAAAAAACAACTTTAAGACGACTCTTAAGAATGTCGAAGGTTGTGAGTTGGCGTACAGATTGATTTGATTCTCAAATTACATGTTTACACACTTTTTTCTACAATTTAGGGAGATAAATGTGTTATCTAACCAATATCAGTTTTAAAAGGCAGTTATTTCTTTGCAGTTTTGACAGTTAGGACAAAGTAATTCACACAATGAAGAGGGAAGAAGAGGGTTGTAAAATTTACTTTTCTTCTAGACAAAAAACTTCCCTCCCGAAGACACTTACCTCAATGCCAACCAACTCTTTAATTTTTCAAAATGGTAATTTTATTTAAAAAAAAAAAAATCCGTCCCGTAACATGCCACGAGGCAGATACAATAGAGATATCTGATTCATGACCTTACAGCACACTAGGGAGATAGTTTGATCAGTGTTATGCTCCGACCGTCTGATTTTCCCCTTGCTGCTTCGACTGCTACGGTCATTAGCACCAAGGTACCCATTAATAAATTATTAAAGGCTGGATTGGCCTAGGGACGGTCAGGGAGGCCGAATCCAACCCATGAACGAAGACACTAGAAGATAAAAATCTTTAGTGCTTGCTCGGAATTTGAACTGAGGTCACCCAGCAAATTAGTCCAGTGCTCTACCACTGAGCTAAACCTTGCCTCTGGTAATTTTATTTATATTTCCAAAAATAACATTTCCTGGTTATAGGGAAATGTATTTCATAAAAATTTGATAAAAAGTAAAATTTTCAAGGCGATAACTACTGTTTTTACATACCTACTCTCGCCAAGTTGTAAGCCTTTCGGTAGCCATATTCCAGCGGTCCTACTGTTGTTTTCTTCAGCAGTGGCGGTGTTACATCGGAATATCTTATTGCTTAATGTTTGCTCAAAATAAAAAAAAAAAAAATCTTGGAAGAAGGAGTAAGGAACAGTTCCGTATGCTTGGAACGGATTGGAGAAGAAATGCTCCGTGCGACGCCTTGCCTCTCCAAGGAGTTAGGCAAAAGATAGTGTCGGTAGCCGTGAGTGTTAAGGCGTGAGCACTTAGCACTCCGTGCCTAAGGTCGTGGGTTCGATTCCCACTATGGGTGGTTTTTCTTTCGAAAAAAGAAAAGGCATCAGCCATATCCTGGCTAGCAAAGGGTGGTAACCTATAGATAACACATCCGGGGGGGCATTCCGTCCGAACGGTTGAGGTTGCTAGTGCAATTGCTAAAATCACATGCCGTTAGCAACATGTGCATGAGTGGCAACTTTTAAATAACCTACCGTTATATGTTGTATGTTATAATAGCTTAGATACTGAAATACATTAAAACAAATAAAATATAACATGAAACTATAGACTTCTTATGTACCTGTACATTGGTTGGAACATGTTTTCCAGATGAGGTAACAGAGGTTGGAGTGGCATGTGTGCTTTTGGGAATGATTTTACCGTTTGATGTGTGTTCATAGCACTTGTGGTTATTTGATTCACTTCAGTTTTCCTAGTCACTTCGGTTTTATGTAGAGAATCAGGATAATCGGACACAACTGTCAGAGACAACGCTTCAGATTTGGGATCACGGACGATCACAATCGGCAGTTCTGCAAGTCTTGGCGGAATTCGCAAAACAACTCTAGTATCCTTTAATGAAAAATGTTCGGAACTTGATTCTATTTTCTGTGTACCTTAATTAGAAAAAATAAAATAAATCAATAACCAATTTAAATTTAGTAATTATATCCCACTAATATTTCTAAAGTGAAACAGCTAACAAAAAAAGTCAACTGAAAATGTGTCACTCTCGCCTTTGTAGGAGGAATAGCATTAAGACACGAAGAGTGACACAAGTGCCCACTGGTATACAAGTTCTGAAGCTAGGTTTCAGACGAAGACACAGCACAAGAGATAACCTGGTGATGTTAGAAATGGATATCCGCCAAGCCTTCGGAAATAAGAAAAAACTATTAGCAGTCCTCATTGATTTAAAAAACGCTTTTGATTGTGTATGGAGAAGATTGATAATCAAGAGACTAATCGAATATGACGTACAAGCCAATATGCTGAAATTTATAATAAACTTCCTCTCTAATCGCTCACTTAGGATACGCAATGGATTGCATATATCGAAGGAATTCGTCCAAGAAAATGGTGTCCCACAGGGAAGCGTTATCAGTCCATTGTTGTTCTCTCTAGCCATTAACCCAGTCCTCTCATTAGTTCAGCTTCCAGTTAAGGCTATGTTATATGCAGAGAACCTTGTTGTCTACTGCTCTGGTCACTCTTTGCATAATCTCCAAAGTATTATACAAAATAATCTTAACTCCATTACCACATGGCTACTAAACAACGGATTTACCATATCTCCCACAAAAACAGTCTGTACAATTTTTGCGCAGAGAAAAGTTAAGAACCCTCCTCCTCTTCGTATTAACGATGAGACCATTGCATATAGTGACAGTGTAAAATATTTAGGTTTGCTCTTTGATAGAAATTTGAACTGGACAAGCCACCTAAAAGAGCTGAAGTCAACTGGCCTTCGGATGAAGAATATCCTGAAAACAATGGCCAGCACAACATGGGGAGGAGATCGAACGAGCATGTTGATGCTATACCGGAGTTTAATAAGATCCAGGTTAGACTATGGGTGCATGGTATACGGATCTGCGTCACCTAGCTCTTTACGAATGTTGGATTCAGTACATCATGGCGGAATCAGAATTGCTACTGGTGCCTTTGCTACTGGGTTCTAGCCCAGTACTAAGCTTATGTGCAGACTCCGAAGAGCCACCTCTAAATTTTCGGCGAGATCAGCTAACTCTAAAATACAGTTCTGATGGTTGATAAACAGATATCACCCTATTACAGAAAAACACCGATTTTTGAGTTGTGTCACTTTAGGAATAATAGTGCGGTTTAGATAATTGCGCTTTAATACAAAGGAATCATATTATGGTTCCTTTGTATTAAACCGCAATTTTGCTGAATTAAGTTAACAATAAAATGTATATACAATTAAAGTAGAGGTCTGCAATGAATAAAGCCCGAGTCTCAGGAACTGCGTCATCTTACCGCATTTCCTTTTTTATTCTTAGTATCATTTGAAAAATTTAGAATAAAAACAGTAGTACTTTTTTTTGTATATTTCATAAAAAATTCAAAATCTTGATATATATATATATATATATATATATATATATATATATATATAACTTAGACGTTTACGTCCCTTTATGTTACGATGTTGGAAGGCAAAGAAATATTACCTGTTTTTGGGGACGTCTTAGGGAATCTAGTGGCACAAGTTGATACTGCCGTGATTTTGTAAGGCTCAGTGGTTACATTTTTCAAGTTTTCAAAAAATGCCGAAGTTTGTGTTCCTTTTTCTAGATTTGCTGCAGTAAAATTTTTCGGATCAGTGTCTATTCCAACTCCAACCTCCGAAGATTTCCTGCCTTCTCCCTTGGGCAAATTGACATTATCCTTGGAAGAGTTGGTCGTCTTTGGGCATTCGGTCGTTGTGAATTTTGGCGGTTCAATAAGCGAGCAGTTGTTGCAATCACAAGTGGGGAATATTAAATCCAGGGGCTTAAAGGGAGCCGTTATAATACTGCGCAATGTTGGTTTGGTCTGATTCTTAAAAGATGTGCAATCTTCTTCGTCTTCTTCGGGAGCTTCTGTCGTTTGAGTGGTCGTTACCTGAAAACATTTTGACGATATACAAATTATCGCAATTTTTCTTATTAATAGCTATCATAACTCGGTCGGGTCTCCCCGCGAACTAATGTCTAGCACGCTGGATTCTCGCGCGGGAGATGTTGGTTCGAGTCGCGCCTTTGGCAGCTTACTTTTTTCAGCGATAGGCTCGCAGAGAAAAATCCTTGCTACATCATGGATGTTTACAAAGCGTGCCAACCTATGTATAGCCCGGCGTTCATGGGTAAGAAATCGATTTGCCGAAAATAAAATAACTCTGGAATATATGCAGGGTTTCCAGTAAATTTCCCTTCCTATTTTACGATTCTAAGCTGTATGTTAGTCTCACAAACCACTTTCAGCTGCTTTTTCTCACTATTATTAACTAACATTTTCAAATGTGCATTTAGTATTGTAATCCTGACCTAAGAAGGGGAGGATTGAAAGACGGTCATGTAAATAATTTAAATCAAGCATACTAAATTACTACTAATACCAAATAATAAAGAAGAAATCCCCCAAAAAATGACTGCCCACAAAACCTACAATCTAATTTTAATAACTAGGTGTTATGTCTACACTATACTGACTAACTGCAAGGAATCCCCAGCTGCCTTAGACTTATGTATCAAGCTAGTCCTGACAGAAGGCCAAGATCCGGAGGTACATAGTCACTAGCATGGGTGAGTCTGCTCACAACTGCCTGTCTTCCAAGATTTTTGCTGGCTCAGCGGTCTCCGGCTCTCGCTGCCCTCCTTAGGCCTCTAGTCCACTGGAACCGAAAAGCTGCGAACTGCGAAACAACGAATTCGGGCGAATGCCTCTCGTCCATTGCCTCAGGATTCGTCCGAATTCGCAGTAAACTTGATGGGTCGTCAAAAAGGTTTTCCTCGTGATTCTGATTAAAAATGTTTCGCTTTGGAATATCACCTGTGATTGATCGGCGGCTCCGACGACATCAACAAAGACGGGAAATGTGGGCGAATCACATTAATGCCAAAAGAAACAAGTTCGGTGAATTTTCCCATTATATGGAATATTTAATGAGAAAATATTAGAAGATATTTCCGCAAATTTTGTGCAATGAATTTCAAATAGACGATTATCATCAGTTTTCCTATTTTCGAATAAGAAAGGATACATTTCGATACATTCTTGAGAACATTTATTCTAAAATATTTTGTTTCCCGTTGGTTCCACAGATATTTCCTGTCAAAAGCAAAATTAACTTCTCTCCGTCCATTTTTAACCATGACATTTCGCACTCGTACGCAACTATTAATCCCAGCAGAATGGGATCGGTTCGCACTTCGGATCAGTTCGGACGAAAACGGACGAACGATACGGGCTTAGTGGACGTGGTCCATGATGGAACCACGTGTTTGGATTGTTCGTGCGTTTTCGTCCGAATTCATTTCGCAGCTTTTCGGTTCCAGTGGACAAGAGGCCTTAGGCTAGGCAACTCCACTAGATAACACAACACTCCTTTTACCTAATTCCTATACGTTACAGTACTAAACCGGTTATTTGTTACCAGATTAGAATGCCATATGGCGGAACTTCTGCAACTTTTCGCATTTAATTTGTTCTCTTTAGATATACCTTTGAAGTTCTTATTGTATTATCCTCTTCATCTGAATCCTCTGCTGCATCATATATAATCTGTGGCTCTATACTCTCATCGCTGCTGTTAAGATTGGATCCAGTACCTTCGATGTACCTACGCATAAGGTGGCGTTCTTTGCCTTCATCTCGTATGTTTGATAGTTTGATTGGTAGCCATGCCTGAAATATAGCCACTAACATTATTAGGTACTTTGGTATTAGCTTCAACTCAGGCTAGAGAAGTGGGTCTCGTTCAGTGATCTGGATCATCAGCGCATGTGCAGACGTCAATTGAAGTTGTGCCAATATGGCCACGGAAAGACCATTTATTAATATTATCAACGAGTTGGGTTGACTAGAGTTTCGATATAACCTTGAGGAAACGCGTAACACTTATGTTAACGGCATAATTGCTAAGCGTTTTCGCTCGCTACACTCGCTCAAGGTTATATCGAAACTCTAGTCAATCCAACTCGTTGATAATACAGATCAAAGGTTTTTCAGTGGAATTCAGAGGTTTCTTACCAAATGTACAAATATTTCATGTTTAAATTAAAAGGAATCTTATTGTTATGTATCAAATGCTTAAGTTACAACTAATACCTAACAGATGTTGAATGATCCTTCCGTCGCCATATTGGATGCGATGATGACCCAGACCACTGAACGAGAACTACTTGTATAACCTGAGGTTAAGCTAATACCTAAGTACCCATTATTATTTTACATTTTAGACAACCACTATTAAATGGCATGGGCGTATATAAGAGGGAGGTTGCAGCCCCCCCCCCCCTTCCCCCCGAAATTTTGACTTGATCGGTAAAATGTGTCATAAACCCCTTAAAAATAAATTAAATAAGATCACTTAGTACATCAAAAATATTTTATTTTAGTTGTAAATGCGTTAAGTTGGTTAAAACTATTTCAAGTTCTAGATTGTTAGAACCCCCCCTCCCCCCGAAATTATTTCCTATATACGCCCATGTTAAATGGGATCCTTATGGATCTTTTTTGACCACCCTCGATGGACACCCTTTCCTTCTTCCTCTCAGCGAAGGCGCCAAATAGTGTATAAACTTAAAAAACTTGGCCACACATCTATTTTGCGAATATTATTTCTTCATTCTTCGGTGGAAGGAAATTGCAAGAGTCAAACATAGTGTCAGCCGAAGAGGAAGCGTCTGTTCGTGTGTGTTGATAAACTGTTTTCTTTTTAATATTTTCCCTACACCAAACATAATCATAATTTGTATATCTTAGTTTGGACGAATGCCAAACGTCTTAAAAAATATTCAACTAATTTCCATTCAGTATTGCAACAGGGTGAGTTTCATTGTTGTTATAAACACAAACATTTTTGTTATGTGTATACAGTAATCACTCCAAAAACTATGCGGATACTATTAACGGGGGGTCAATATGCGCTCGTGTTAAAAAGCAAAATAACCGGGAAGGTGCGACCCATTGGTCTATGTTGGATTCCTACTTTTGTGAATATGTATGGAGAAAGAAAAATTAAATCCAAGGCCATTTTTGCAAAAATTATGAATGATTTTTGTCCTCCTGGTGGTTTATTTCAATGTTCAATGCATTTTGTATCTGTTATTAATAAGTAACTTGTGAACCTAAAACAGACATATGTTTGTATTTAGGTTAATATCATTTTGTTATAATTGAATAACAGTCACAGTTCCATAACAAATATATGCTTTAATTAATAAAGACTCGTTTATTTAAAATCATGAAAAATATATGGGGATTTTCTAGAAGAAGGCCGCCACAAAAGTTAGCTTAAGGTAAAGGTTAGGTTAGATTCGGTTAATTAAATGTAAATTTTAAGCATATGGTTAACTGTATTATTATTATTATATGGGGGTGGGGTCTCTCAGATTACTGGAGAATATTTTTACTGGGGGATAGTTCCAACCAGTAAAAAGAATTATATATTTTTTTTTTAAATATATATATTTTTTTATTATGGGCATTAAGAAATTTTCTGACGATTCTAGCTGTGTCGAGTAGAACTGCTTGCTGGGATAGTATTAGGTGTTCCTCTGACAATTTCAGATATTTGGTGGCACTAACTGTAGTATTCGGTATCAAACCATTGGTCGAAATGATAACTGCAGTAACTCTAGCGGAATCTAATTTATAGAGATCTTTTAACTCAATGGCCAAGTCTTGATATTTTCGCAGCTTTTCGGCATATGCTTTCCGGATATTCTCATCATTCGGCACTGAGATATCAATTATATCAGCAGTCTTATTATGCTTGTCGATGATGAGAATATCTGGTTTATTATGGTGAACAGTTCGCTCCGTAATCATAGCTTCGTCCCAGTAGATTTTAATTCTATCATTTTCTAGAAGTCTTTGTGGGACGTAGCGATAATACGGTACCGTAGTTTCCATAATGCCGAACCTTTCTGCAATTGCTTGATGGTATATCTTGGCAACATTGTTGTGTCTCTGAAGGTAATCCGATCCCGCAAGAATTTCGCAACCTGCCGTCACGTGTTGAATCGACTCATACGCCTTGTTACATAATCTGCACTTTTCCGAAATACTAATATCTTTTAAAACGTGTCGTCGGTAGGACCGTGTTGCAATTACTTGGTCCTGGATGGCTATCACGAAACCCTCAGTTTCCGAAAATAGCCGACCAGATTTCAACCATGCTACCAACAACGTCGTCTGCACCTCCGGATCAAATAAACGACTGTAATATCGCCCGTGCAGTTCTTTCGTTTGCCATTCAGAAAGGCGATCCAAGTCTGTCCTTAGATCCGGTTCATTAATTATCTTTAATTTCAAGGCTGTATAATTCTCGTCCAATTTAACGATTTCCTTAAAAAGGTGGCTCTCACTCGATCTCATATAATGCCTCAGATTACTTTCTTGAGATCTTCATAAATGTTCAATATTGATGAGGCCAAGGCCACCTTTTTTCCTTGGCAAATACAGCCTTGCCATTGAAGATGTTGGATGGTGCATGCGTGCTTTAGTCATTTCAGTTCGAATGAGTCGATCCAAATCCCGTAATGATGTATCTGACCACTTTATCACACCGAAACTGTAAGGTATTACCAGGTGTTAATAGCTTTTACTTTCTGTTTTCCATGCAGATAACTTCTTAATAATAATAAATATTATTATTATTATTATTTATATTTTAACGTCCATTATTATTAACTAAGAACTTTGGGACGGGTTATCTATAGGTTACGACCCTTTTCTAGCCAGGATAGGGCTGATGCCTTTTCTTTTTTCTAAAGAAAAGCCACCACCCCATAGTGGGAATCGAACGCACGATTTTTGACACGGAGTATTAAGTGCTCACGCCTTAACACTCACGGCCACCGGGCCTCCTGGTTAACTGTAATAACTAGATTTACTTTTATTTTTTATAATTACAAACATATGTTTTCAAAAATTACATTATTTTCTTCCAGAGACCAATATAAAGTAATGCCTCTCCAGATTGCGTCAAACAGATTATCATTCTTGTTTCTTTGAAACCTTATGAAATCAAAATAGCTATTTACGGTTACCTCACGGTCAAAAACCAAATTTTTTATTACGGCACTATTGCACGCATGCAGTAGTAGAGTCGCTCTTTAATTTACGCATGCGTAACGTTTAAAGG
Source organism: Gonocerus acuteangulatus (assembly GCA_946811695.1). NCBI lineage: Eukaryota > Metazoa > Arthropoda > Insecta > Hemiptera > Coreidae > Gonocerus > Gonocerus acuteangulatus. The sequence goes on from OX328128.1 coordinate 14,088,661, forward strand.
ATGCCTGATCGCCACTTTTCCGTTATTCTCAATGAGTGAAGAGCAGGGCCGCCACATCTCAGAGCCGGGCACAGGACCAGATCACGGGCCTCCATTTCTCAGAGCCGGGCCCACACTTCTCAGAGGCAGACTGAATGTTCTAGTACTTTGCTATAGGACTTTGGACATTTTAAAATTATTTTCATCTTAAGTTTTGAGCTAAATGAGAATTAAAGCCGACAATCGGTGCAGCAAAGGTCACTTTTGGTACTTGCAGTTTTATTACGACTCCTAATAAAATTTACTATTCTGGGACTGCACTTGTTTTGTCGTTTATGTACATTAAAAAATATATAGATCCCATTCCAATAAATATAGGCTACGACCGTCTACATTTGTAAGCCCTATTATTTTTACAAGCTCATAACCTATACATTTTTTTCCAATTAGCGAGGCCCGGCACGGGCCCCCACGGTGCCCGGGCCCGGGACAACTGTACCCGGCAGTCCCCCCCCCCCATGTGACGGCCCTGGTGAAGAGTGAATGTTTAACAGTTACTTCATGGGAAATGATTGATGTGAAAATTTCATCATTTGTGTTTACCCTAGTCTAATAATAATAAATATATCGCCATTATGTTTATGCTTTATACTATGATACAATATTCGTATAATCAGAACATACCAGTGATTTCCCTTTGACTTCAAATTTAAATAATGATGGCACGAAAAAGTCATTTCTTGTTCTTTTTAAGCATATGAATAAAGTTCAAATTTTTAAATATCTTGAATTGATTAAGTTAAAGATTCAAGAAATATTGGTACTTACATATTAGCTTCACCTCAGGTTAGAAAAGTGGGTCTCGTTCAGCGATCTGGATCATCAGCGCAGGCGCATAACCCATTAGCATTTCTGTTGGCCCATTTGCTGTGGAAACGCATAGAAATTATGCCATTAACATATTATGCCATAAACCATCTCCTGGCTGATTGTAGATCCCGCTAACTGTAGCATCTGGCGATATAGCTGCGATGGGCGTTAACTCCCTAGCTGTGTGTCCTGCAGAAGCTTCTTAATCCGCTGCGCCTCGGACTCACCATAAATTGTAATCAACCGGTCACGCAACTGTTTATAGGGATCTTCGTAGTTACCGGTGAGTAGGTCCGCCACCTGCGTCAAGACGTCAAGTTCAAGCCCAGCCACGACGGCTTGGAATTTAATTTGTGAGGACGTCACCCTAGATGTAGCAAAAACTGCGTCTGCTTGCAAGAACCATAGCGTGGGGTTTGATTTATAAAATCCGGGTAGACGCGACGTGGGGCCTGCGAAGGCAGATATGTCCGGCTTGACTTGCTCCTGCTCATCTGGCATGCTGACAATTTATTTAAAAAAAAAAAAAAAAAAAAAACCAAAACAATAAACACTATCGGGGTCACCACTTGTTGGGGTTAATTAATTGTCTGTATATTGGTCAGAAGGTCCCAACAAAGAATAAATAAATAATGGGCGTGTTCATAAAATAATAAATATATTCCTCTTGAATAAATAAAATAATAAAATTAAACTTCAATAAATAAATAAAATGACACTGTCAATTAATAATTGAAATAAATAATTGTTCATAAATAAAAAGTGTTCATAAATTAGAATCATAGTTATCGGAGTTCAATAGTACGGTATGACGTCACTGGAGATGATGTGCGGATCTCCATGCGGAGAGTTGGTAGCCGGGAGCTTGGATCTCGCTGGTACTGCTTGAACTGAGAAGGTAACCTAGGGTTATCGCAAGCTGCTTTAAATCTAGTAAAAAGTTCAGTACTTGCGGATAAATCCTAGTGCACCGAGATGTTGGGCTGGTTTTGGTGGATCTCTCGGAGCAGCCAGCAGGATACAAATTGCTAGGAGAACGACACTTGGCTTAATCTGCTGAGATGCCGAATCCTCCGGTTATCTGCTCTCTATCTGGATACTAACTCACAAAACTCTAACGGTAAAAATTATTCCCGCGGGAAAGCTCCATTAAAACTTTAGTGCAGCGGGCTTTTCTCCCGCGGAAAAATATAATTTAAAACAAGCTCCGCTACAAGTGCTACGTGTTTCCTCAAGGTTATATCGAAACTTTAGTCAACTCATCTCATTGATAATATAAATAAATGGTCTTTCCGTCGCCATATTAGCACAACTTCAATTGACTTCTGCGCATGTGCTGATGATCCAGATCCAGCTAACCTGAGGTGTAGCTAATACGCAAGTACCGAAATATTAATACCTTGTAAAATCTCGGGGAAAAACGTCCTTTATGAATAGTATAAACCAAATTTTATAATGCAATAAATACTTAAAGTTCGAATATTTCATTTTGAACAATAAAAAAATATACTATTATAATCAACTATCTTTGGCTGTAATACTATGTTTTTTCATTTACTAGTAGGTTAACCGTAAAACACATGGAACAGCGACTATCTTCTTTATTCCGCATATAGTTAATCTGAGTGCATTACAATTTCGTAATAGTGCAACAGATGGATTGGGTTACAGTATGCTTTTTCTTGGATTATTGACAAAAAAAAAAAAAAAAAAAAAAAAAAAAAAAAGAAAAAAAAAAAGAGAACTCTTGCTAGCTATGTCTCATTCCGGTTGTGTTTATTGAGACTATTATTTTTTTAATAATTATAATGGCTTTTCTTTCGAAAAAAGAAAAGGCATCACCCCTATCCTGGATAGAAAAGGTTGGTAACCTATAGATAACCCGTCCTAAAATTCGTAGTTAATAATAAATGGACGTTAAAATTTAAATAATAATATTGAGACTATTATTTTGTTGTATGCATTTTATAATTGTTAGTTTAATTAACTTACTTTATAGTTTTGACATCTGTATAAAATAATGTAATAGAGTACTGAAGATGGAGTTATTACTCAGAAGGTAATCTAAGTAATAAAATAATACAGCTCGTAGAGGTTCGTCACAATTTCGGCATGTTCCTTATATGTAGGCTTGCCATATTTATGGCAAGTGAAACCGAGCACATTATTATGTGATGGGCATCCCGGGAGGGGGGATAAAAATGGTACAAATTAGAAGCATAATGGTGAGTTTTAAGCCCCGGAAGTAACGAGCGTGGGAAATCTGGAACCCGCCTTTTAAAAATAATTTTTGCTACTTCATTTACTTAATAAAATCGCCCAGCCAAATAGTAGAGGGGTTGGCCGCTGACAGCGCTGTGCTAGTAATACCAACGTTTGCTTAGACATTACAGTTAAAATACTATTTACTTCTTTGGCTCTGTGCTCGGTAGTCAAAAATGTTGATTGCAGGGAAGTAGCGGATTCATAAAATATTCTTAAAAACGTAAATTCATTAGTTTTTATCACTTTCCTCCGAAGGAAAGTAGCTATTGAGGTTGCACTCATGACGGATTTTTTGAAAAAAAATTTTTTTCAAATCTTGGATCCTACCTAGTAGACACCTTAAATTACCCCCGTTTTATATATACAGGGTGTCCCAGTATATGTGTCCACCCCCTTTTCCTCCTAGAGTTGTTGGAATTTCGAAATGAAACTTGGTAGGTCTTAGTTATGTTTCATGAGGTTTCTTTTAAAGGTTTAGTTGACTTTGTAACATTCTCCAGCGCATCTAACTCTTGATTTTCTAATGGCGGCAGGTATTTTATATGACGAATTCTGATAAAAAATTTAATTTTAAGACTAATTTATTCCGAGATATCTTTTGATCCGACGCACCGTTTGCGCGTAAAACGCAAAAAACATAAAATAATATCTCCCTTTTGTAGACAAATTCCTATTTATCACTGAAACCAAGCCTCTTACGTAAAAACACCTCGATACAAACGTTGTAGCCTATTAATTTTCCTTACAGGTGATACCAAGATAAAAGTTGTAGGTTTAATATTTAACGGGATATTATGAATGAAAAATACACCTTAAAAGTTTTAAAAAGTAACAATTCAGAAAATTATTGAACAGCTCCTCATTTCAAAAGTAAAAGATTTAAAAAAAATAAAGCAAATTATTCAGGAATGGAGTCTACATTACCCAAATTCTGAGGAAATTGCTTAGTTATGCAGCTCCTGCGTTACAGACTCTTATATCTTACAGGAGACCTGGTGGCCGTGAGGGTTAAGGCGTAAGCACTTAACACTCCGTCGATTCCCACTAGGGGCGGTGGCTTTTCTTTCGAAAAAAGAAAAGGCATCACCCCTATCCTGGCTAGAAAAGGGTGGTAACCTATAGATAACCCGTCCTAAAATTCATAGTTAGTAATAAATAGACGTTAAAATTTAAATAATAACATCTAACAGCCGTTACGGGACATTGATAAAACCGGGCGGGACACCGGGACAAGAGCAAAATACTGGGACTGGCCCTCTTGTCCGGCTCTGTCTGAAACCGGGACGTATGGCAAGCCTACTTATATGTAAATTTGATGAGATAGTTCAGCATGGAGTGTGATCAATGTTTGCAATTTTTTTTATAACAGATTAAATGAAAACCACTTAGGACATAATGCATTCTAAACTAAAATAAAACACAACAAAATACATTCTTTTATTTCATAAGAGAAAAATGTTATTTTTTTCTTCAAACTATTGTTTGCTTGTAATGTAAGATTTCAAGGTATCAAGGGTTAGAACAATTGACATTTATCATAAAAACTTATATTTTAAATCGTTAAAGTAGCAGTATCATGAACTATCAGTCTTAAATTGGCTTTAAGTACTTAATATAAATTTAAACTATTTTACAGACAATACTGAAAAAATACTTTGCTCACACAATCATTGACAATAAATTACAGTTATTGTCACTTTATACAATATAAATTAAGTGCCTTTGATACATTACGGAAAAATGCTTTCATTTAGAATTTATTCCTTCTGCAGTGTCCACAGGCTCAAATCCTTAAATAATAACAAACATGGAAAAATGTATTTTCTTTGTACAATTGTAAAAAAAAAATACTGTTCATTAAAGCACATCTGATGAAAACTACATCATTTTCATTATACACTTGTTGGAATGTTGGTCGCGGCTTTTTTTGACTTGTTAAAAAACAATAATTCAATTCCCCAAGCCACGACCATGGTGAGGAGCATCAGCGACTGGCAGTGTATGAACATTGGGTAGCTTTGCGTTGCGTCTCGAACAATTCCTGAAATATTGAAAATAATAATATATAGTTATTGTGTAGATCCTAAGTCGAAGACTAAGATATTGTAGGTATTTGGTGACTAGCTTTATACAGTCCTCATATATTTTATTTTCAAGTTACATAGGGTGCAGTGTGCCGCTCACTAAGTTATTTAAATTTTGTTACAGAAACGTTTAGGCTATATGCCATTTTCAATCTGTGTGATTGAGCATTATTCATTATATCATAATCTGAGTTAGGAGGAAATCTCTTTCTTGGATTGTATGGTTAATGTCATATTTTGAACCTGTTTTAAGTCCTCCATTAAAGAAAAAGACACAAATCATGAGATTAACCATGCAATCAAAAACAGAGATTTTCTCCTAAAGCAGATTATGATATAATGAAAATGGCTTGTAGCCGAAACGTTTCTGCAAAAAAAATTAAATAACCTAGCGTGCGGGATACCGCACCCTATGTAACTTGAAAATAAAATATATGAGGGGTGAATAAAGCTGTTACCAACTAACTATAATATATATATATATATATATATATATATATATATATATATATATATTTATTTATTTATTTATTTATTTATATTTTTATATATATACATACTAGCTGTTACCCAGTGTGCCATGCTACATCTACTTTCTGCCTGTGACTCTCCCTGTATCAAGATCTACCTGTATACCCAGTTGTCTATACCCAGTTACGAAAATCGGTCAAACGGTGCAAATTTGTTTATTTCTGGCTAGTAGTTCATAATGCAACCGGCAGAGGCCAGCACCACAGCTCTTCATCTAACAGCCGACAGAGGCCAGTAGCAGAGCTGCGAGTAGACAGCTCTTATCAAAGAAAGGCCACTGCTCCTTAGTTAGACAGTGACTGTTGATATAAAATTGAAAACTGCATTACATGATTATATAATGATGTAAAGTCATCAATGAGTTAGAGTTATTCTAATTATCAAGAACATCAACAAATAAATTTGAGACATTATTCAAAATGGCCGTCAGAATCTGAATGGTTCAGTGTAGTCAATTTTTCTTGAACAATACTTTTGACCTTTTGACCAAATTTTGAAATTTGACTACTTTGACCTAGACTAGGAGATTTCCCGTATCAAGACCTTCCTGTGTGCCAAGTTTGGACAAAATCTGTCAAACTGTATAAGGAACAAACAGAAAAACATACAGACAGACACGTGATTTTTATATATATAGATAATGTATAGTCTACATTGGTGATAATAAAATGATACTGATCAGTTAGGTCAGGGGCTATTTCTCTTTTGCAGGTTTGGACCCCAACATATCAAAAGATCAACTTGTTTACATCTATAACTATAAATTAACTTTTGAAGAGGAAGAAAGAGAACAAAGTATTGCATGATTATTCGTATTTGAAGAGGCAGTTTATCTGCAACCGTCCATCCAGAATAATGTTTTAATCTGCTCTATGCAATTTTTTTTTAAATAACATTTGCTATAAAATATTAAGAGCTAATAACATAGTTATTAGCGTAGTTATATATTGACATAGTAATTAGACATTTGTCCTAACACACAATAGTGTTGGAACACTTTTGTCCTAAAGACAATTCTTGACATACAGTTCTTGACTGTATGTCGAGAAAAGAAATATGCAAAGCATTGGCGGCCAAAGATATTCCATGGGATCTGCTGTCAGCCATAAAGTCAATTTATCATGATGCAAAGGGTGTTGTGCAAATCAATTGAAGAGAATATGAGGCTTTCCTCGTGGAATAAGGTGTTAGACAAGGAGACAGTCTAAGTCCCCGCCTATTCATTATCTTCATGGATGAGATCCATATAATATGCAAACACTGATTTGTCCTAATTACTGACTCATGAGGGAAAATGCAGGAAGCCATAATAAAAAGGCCAGAATGGCTAGGTGGAAAAGGAATGGTTATTAACACCTCTAAAAGCGAGGTCTTCATTCTGTCCCGAGAAGAACAAGAAGACGTCCATCTGATCTTCAATGTGGGAATTAGAATTTGTATTGGAGTTCACCTACCTAGGTACCGTAACAAGTTCTTCTAGCAAGATTGACCCAGAGATATCTCGCAGAATTTCAATAGCTAATCAAGACTATCACCAGATCTGTTATAATGTGACCGTCCACCGAGAGGAGAGTTTAGTGACTAAAAGGCACGTATACAAATCTGTCTATCTCCCGATCCTAACTTATGGGAGTCAAAGTTGAGTAATGCTTGCTAAGCAAGCCTGCCACATTACAGCCGCTGAAATGAAGTTTCTGAGGAGAGCAGTTGGAAAGACAAGAAAAGATTGCGTCAGAAACTAAAGAATAAGAGAACAGTTATGAGGCCATTAGTAAGATGATATCTGTAACCTTTTTCGGAGAAATGTGGATAACCCTACTTTTATGAAAATTGATGCAATAGTTTTGACGTTAAATGGAAACAATAACATAAACACGTTCACATTTATAATATTAGAAATATTTATTTTGCATACCTGCAACAGGGCCAAGAGTTACTATGAAGATTCCCTTGGACACCATTGATAGACCAAGTACAGCAGGGAAGTTGTCGCCCGTTGCATACTCTGACAGTACTAGAGGAAAGTTTATTAGCGTCATTCCTCTGAAGAAGCCGTGGATAATGAGGAATACCATCAGCGGTACTGTCTCTGTTTGCTCTGCAAAAACTGAAGAAAAAAGTTTACATTAATATAAAATTTTTATTGTCTAGTTTATTAAAATTTGTAATTTTCTTTTGGAATTAGATTTTTTTTTTGTTCTTGCCCGTCACAGAAATACCAGGGATGAGGCCTCTCCAGGAGCACCTATCACCTCTGGACTCAATAGTTTTACAGATACTCTCAGACTCAGCCACTACAGTGACTTGCAGTCCCAGGGCAGCATATTTTATGCTACTAAAATGACTTGCAGTATCTTTAACAATTCATTTTGTTATTCTTATCAGTTTAATTTGTTTTTAATCTTAATTAAGTAGTTTATTTATTAATTTTTGGCACACCAAAATCCGTGGTGCAGCAGGGAATTTTCTCAACTGGCCCTGAAATGAGAAAAATTCCTGCTGCAGGTGGGACTCAAACCCCCATCTCCCGCATGAGATTCCAAGGCATGAGGCCCTATTAATATTTTTATTACTATCTATCATTATACTTACAGGAACGACAGAGGCCAACAAGAAATGAACCAAAAATGAGGGTGGCTTTTCTTGAATAAGTCAATCTGTCTAGTATAGGTGGAATGGTGATTCGTGCAAGAATGTCTGCAATGGCCATCAACGACAGGGCCATAGCTACTTCTGGTTTGCTATAACCAAGACTTCCCAAGAAAAAGGGCACAACTAGTTTGAAGTTCATTTCACACACTACGCTGATTGAGACTCCGTAGAGAATGTTCAGGTATACCTGCAATTTGGGGGAAAAAAATTAATATTTTGAATCTTATGTTGAAATAATACTTTACTTATTATTATTTATTTTGCTAAAATTATTTAATTATTTTTAATTATGATTGCAGTATGATGATTCTCGATTGTGGGAGCTCGGTGATGGTGGGCTCAAAAGAATGCTCATCAATCTCCAGTAAGGAGTAGAGCCTCCTCCTTAGTGCTCTATGTACAAAATTCATGATCATATCGTACTAGTATTTCTAAAGTGACAACTAAAAAATCTGTGTTTTTCAGTTATGACTATGAAAGACATTGGTAAATATCTCTTTATCAACCATCAAAACTGTATGCACCTAGCTTCAGAGCTTGTACACCAGAGGGCACTTGTGTCACTCTTCCTGTCCTAATGATATTCTCCTTACATAGGCAAGAGAGATAAATTTTCAGTTTTTTTTTTTTTTTTTTTTTTTTTTTTGAGTTGTGTCACTTTAGAAATACTAGTGCGATGTTATAATCTATCTAACATAAAAAACAAAAACAATTGTATCTAAAGAAATGTATTTATCATTTTATCCAACGCCCGTTGGTGGCGGTTGAGCCATTTGACACTGAGCCTCCAAGTATCGCGCCGTAAGGTCAGGAAGATGGATGAGTTTGGGACAGATGAGGAGGTGACTTCCCACCATCCTTCTGCTTGAACATAGAAGGCAAATGTCCGAGTCTACTAAGCCAAGGCGATAGAGGTGGTCGTGTCCAGTTTCCAGGCGGAATCTTGCAACCACTTCGCTTCTCCTCAGATCGTCAGGGATGTGACCTGGGGTTGCTAGGTTTTCCCACATTTTTCCTGTGCACAAGCTTTTTAGGAGATCCTTAGTATGTCTGGATATTTCGGTCAATATGGCTTCTTGCTGCTTGTAAGGATTGGAGAGTCTCAGGATTTATAGAAATGTAAAGATTAAGTAATATAAAAGAAACTTAATTTTATGAAACTTTTTTGCTATCCCAGAGGTAAAGGGCAACATGTCACATATTTTTATTTGTTCAGGAGAGCCAGTTTTCCATAACTTTCAACTATTATTATTTTTTTCTTTGTTACTTTAAACAGTTTAAAGAAAGTTTTTCCCATTGTAAGTGGCATGGATAGATAATTGTAAGTATTGATCATAGTCAATATAAAACCAAGTCCTCCACATGGTGTATTTTATCTCTAATGAAAAATGGCATAATTTTATTTTTAACTGTCTTATCTTCGTTATTTATGGGAACAGGACATACCATTATATGGAAAGTTAAACTAAGTCAATTGAATTAAAAAATGGACATGGTGTCCTTTACCCCTGGGGTACAGATATGTACTTGTGTTATATACATTTTATAGATTTAAATAGATGTACATTTTAATATTCTTGTGTATGTTGTAGGCTGAGCATCAGTTATTTGGCAGTATTAACTGCCGGGGAGAGTAGGTAATAAATAAATAAAACTAAAATAAATTCATGCAAGAGAATAAAGAAAATAACTAACACCATCTGTAAGAAGACGCAAATCAAAAAGCTTGATAAATTTAACCCAACAACCGGAGTTTTTTTCGTCTTCCACTTTTTTGTTGGAGACTATTTTAGATTCATTCTGAACCTTTTCAGGGACTGGTAGGATTATGCCATCATCTTCCTCCTCTTCTTCATTAATCTGTTTATCCTGCAAAGAATAATATTTCTGGTAAAAAAAACTTCATATTTTAGGGTGACCCATAAGTTTTCTTTTCCATTTTCTTAAATTAAATAAATACATGAAGGCCCAGTGGGTGTGAGTGTTAAGGCGTTAGCACTTAACACTCCGTGCCAAGGGTCGTAGGTTCGATTCCCAATATGGAGTGGTGGCTTTTCTTTTTTTTTAAAAAAAGAAAAGACGTCAGCCCTATCCTGGCTAGAAAAGTTCTGGTCATTTTATTTTTCCTTTGGTAGTACTTCTTAGACTTTTTTTGTTTCACCTTGAGAAAGGAATTCATAGAAAATTATGTGACGAGAAAGAAACTTTTAGGATGCCCTGACATTTTTACAAATAGAAAAGAATAAACTATTTCAAGCTATAAAACCTTTAATAACATATATAGTGTCTATAACATTTGAGGACCCCAGAGGTCAAGGGGTCTAAGTAACAAACTCAATGTTTTGAGGAAAATGGAGTCAAAGTTAAACACATGTGGCAATAGAAAGCACTAGACTTTTACAGTTCTGATCATACTAGAGGAATCCTCAGGTCCTTAGCTGTTTATTATGAATGATGCATAATAGGTACATCATCCGGTTTATGATTAATATGCAAAAGAATTGGAGAATTCACTCATAGACCTCTTAATTTCCTCCTGGATATAATATTACAAAAGTTACAATACTCAAGAGAACACAAGCTAGGTGGCAGCAACTTTCAAGAAACTCACTTGGATCTCTTTACCACCCACAAGATTGTGGTGTTCACAACTCATTCCTGTATCTAACTCATTTTTTTTTTTTTTTTTTTTTTTTTTTTTTTTTAAATGTCACTTACACCCTCATGTATAGTAGAAAGGATCCCTTTGGCGTAGAGATGAAACAAACTCAATGCCCATAGACACTTGAAATTTAAATACTGATTTTTTATTGCCAGGGCAATCATATAAATCATACAATACTCATCATCATACAATACTCAAGAGAACACAAGCTAGGTGGCAGCAACTTTCAAGAAACTCACTTGGATCTCTTTACCACCCACAAGATTGTGGTGTTCACAACTCATTCCTGTATCTAACTCATTTTTTTTTTTTTTTTTTTTTTTTTTTTTTTTAAATGTCACTTACACCCTCATGTATAGTAGAAAGGATCCCTTTGGCGTAGAGATGAAACAAACTCAATGCCCATAGACACTTGAAATTTAAATACTGATTTTTTATTGCCAGGGCAATCATATAAATCATACCCACTATCACATTACAAATATCTATGTAAATTAACGGTAGTAAAATTATATTATAGATAATAGTATTTAACTTACAAACTCTATATGTATACTGCTTCCAGTAAGGTCGACATGTGAAACATTCGAGATAGCAGATGTTCTTCTTTTGAGAATCGGAAATGATGAAGATTTTTCACTTTCACCTTGTGTGATTGGACCACTCATTTTCCTAGGTAAATCACCTGATAAATAATTTAGAGAAATAATATATTGTAACATGTAGGGAACCAGGAGCAGGAAAAAAAAAAAAAAAGGAAAGGCTAAATGAAATTAGGCTTAGCATGATAAAACCTATATTTATTAGTTAATATTAATACCCCTTAATTTTTAATAGCCCTTTTAAAACTAGAACTGTGCCCAGGCCTAATAAGATTTGGCAAGTGATAGCAGAGACTTACCAAGGGTCTTCGGCATCTGCATCTCTTCTGCGCCCAGTCCACAGGTTACGAGATCTGCTTGCTTATCTGGTCCAGATGACACGACACTGCCCTGCCTATTGTCTAGGACCCCCCTCTCCTCCTAGGCCTGGGCAGCTAGTTCCTATATCCCATAGATAGCAGGGCAGTCCACTATCTATTGCTATTAATAAATATCTACACACATGAACAACAAACATACAAAACAACAAAACGTACTAAGACTACTAGAAATAATAACTATAGTTACATTACCCCCTAATTCACTAAAGTATTTTATCTACTGATAAATACTTTACAAGTCACTACACAGCACTATCACTGCACTGTAAGTGAAGCATCGTCTGGGCGAAAGATCCTAGCCCTGGCGAACTTGGTTTTTGCTCCACTCCTACAATCATAGCTTGTATACAAGTAGTGCAGTAGATGCACCTCCCCAGGTCCAGAATCTCATGGAGCTCTCCCGTGTAGCCAATTCTTGATAAAGGTTGCTCCAAGCTGGCAAACACGCAGGGTGCAACGTCGCCATTGTGGAGAGGGACGTTTGTAGGAAAGATCCATACTTGACTTTGTCGACACCCGCAAAGCCTCTTACTTGTAGCACGGCCTGAGCAGTCTGCTCTTGATTAACGAAGAGGTAGCTTCCTTGGTGTCTCGTTTCTACCAAAAGCCTTGCAGATTGTTCTAGAATGGGGCGCCTCTGCATTTTCATTCGTTCCAATGGCATCAGAGGCAGATCAATGAAGGCTAGTACCCCATCTGCACTCGCTATAACCTGGACCGTTGCTGCAGCGTAGTATACTTGCTCATGGAGCCGGCAATCTTGGGTCAATAGTGCCAAATCTGCTGGGCCAGCCCCCGCAATACCTGCCAAAACACTTATTAATTCCTGGGGACTTACCAGTTCTCTATTGAACCTTCCATCTATCAACCCCTCTACTCCTAACATTACTCTCCAAAGTTTCACCAAATACTCGGTGAAGCCCAGTCCCAAGCTTCTCAAAGAGGAGGAAAAGGGTAAGGATAGGGAGGGTTGGTGCCTTATAGCTGTGGGATTACCCTGCAACATCCTCATGTGACGGCCTTCTTCCTGGAACACCCTTTTTATCACCCCAACGATCCGCGTCCCACGCCTACTCATCGTTAGGTCTCTGAATGCCTCTCCTCCGGAGGGAATATGGTGATCGTGGCCGGGGTCCCTGTTCCCGCACTCCTGGCGTCCAGGTGGCATCCTTGGGGTCGTTCCTCGGAGAACTAGAGGAAGAACGACACCCACCTGAAGGTTGGGGGTCTACGCCCCGTCGACCATATACACGTCTGGATCTTTCGCGGTACCCCCCCCCCTCATTCGCGCCCTCCACCCGTCCTATAGGCTGGGGTGAACCGCTCCGTTCGGCTTCCTCCTCTTGACCTACTTCTCCCTCAGATAGGGCTGAGTCGGATAGGACCTCATCGGGGGTAGTCGTTTCCGAAGGTGGCGACGAAAACTGGCCGCCGAGAGTACAACTAGGATCTGGACACGAAGGGGATGCCCCCGCACTCACGGGACAGTCAGAATGATCGGTCGCCCTTGCCTCGCTTTCCCCTTCTTCCGCGTCACCAGCCCGGTCTGGCGTCTGATAATTTAAGTCATATGGACGCCTGGCTCCATCGCCCAAGACCACTCGTCGTTGGCCTCTTCCTCGTCTTGTTCTTCGCGGTACGACCTATTAGCCGTTTCAGCCTCCTCTCTCTCCGGATCCATATCCCCCTTAGCCGCGGCCTTCTTAAGGCGGTTGATGTGCACAACTGCTCGCGCCCCGGTAGACAGCTCGACCTCATAATTAACCCGGGAGAGTACACGGGTGACTCGATGCGGCCCCGTCCATGGACGGTGGAACTTCGGACAGTGACCAGGTTTGACCGCTGGCACATTTAAGTACACCCAGTCACCCGCTGCTAGCTGGCGCTCTTTCCTCCGAGAGTTTACGAAGGCTGTTCGACGTTGATAACATCGCTCGGATCGTGCCAGCGCCTCTCGATATGCTTCTGAAAGCCGCTTCCGTAGCTGTACCACATGATCTTCCGGTAAGAGCCTATCTCGGTCCTCCTGGTTCAAGCTAGGCCCTAGATCGCAGTCGAAAGGAGTGACTAGCTCGCGTCCTAAAAGTAGGTAATTGGGGGAGTACCCAGTCGAGGAGTGGGGGATGGCTCGGTAGGCCATAACTGCATATGGGACCCAACGGTCCCAATCTCTACCATCCCGCCGCACAAAATGCGTGATCGTATCCGTGATCGTGCGATGGAGGCGTTCTACCATGCCATTGCACTCCGGATGATAGGCTGTAGTCTGCAGCTTTTTTATCCCAAGAGCTCTGCATACTTCCTTGAAGAGAGAAGAAACAAAGTTTCTCCCTTGATCAGTGAGCAGCCTCTTTGGCACACCATGTCTCGTTACAATATTCTCCACAAAGGCTACGGCCGTCTCTTGAGCGGTCTGCTCCTTTATAGGGATTGCTTCGGCGTACCTCGTAAAGTTGTCGATAAAGGTCAGTAGATATCTATGCCCTCTCCTTGACCTTGGTAGAGGGCCAAAAATATCTAATGACACCTGCTCGAATGGGCCACTGGCCACATACGGCACTTCCAGTGGCATCTTCAGGCCTGGTGGGCTCTTTCGCTGAGCACACCTATGGCAGCTCTCTACGAAGTTCCGTGCATCCTTCTCCATAGAGGGCCAATAAAAGGACCCCCTTAAGTTGGCAAGCGTGCGTTCTATACCCGGGTGTCCCGCCCATGGCTTCGAATGGTGGTATTCGAGGATCTTTAGCCTAAGCGACTCCGGAACTAGGAGACGCCAATCACTCCCTTCGAGATCGACAGCCCAGTACCACAATCCTTCGGCATCCGCCCTGACACTACCGCCCTTCTTTGCCAGCTTCTGGCACAAGTCATCCTGCTCTTGGGCCCTCCGGATGTGGCTACGGGTGAGAGGGTACCGGGTCCGTATCTCAGCAACGGAACGGCTTAGCGCGTCTGCATTTTTATGATTCACTCCGGGCTTGTGTTCAACGACATATTCGAATTCCTCAAGGCGCAAGGCCCATCGAGTGAGCCGAGAAGAGGGGTCCCTCAGACTTAGCATCCATTTAAGAGCAGCATGGTCGGTAATTAACTTAAATTTTCGCCCAAGCAAGTAACATCGAAAGAGCTTTGTCGCCCAAACGACCGCCAACAACTCTCGTTCAGTGGCAGAGTAGTTACATTCCGGCCCCTTCAATTGCCTGCTAGCATAGCAAATGGGGCTCTCGACGCCTCCCTGCGCTTGAGACAACACAGCCCCAAGAGCTAAATATTGTATACAAACAATTAGTCTCGAGGTGAGTTAAGCGTCCCTTACAAATTTCCTAAATACGCATGCGCTAATACCTCCCCACTACTCCAGTGTCGGTCGATCGGTGATTGATTGATCTACCGCTGTTTGCAATTGTGTCCGTGTGAAGTTCCCGTTCAAGCTTTAGTGTGTGTTTTTCTTTTTGGAATTGTTGCTGAACATGGCAATTTGCCCCGTTTGTTGCGCAAATATTTCCAGGGAAGATAAAACTTCTCTAAGCTGTTCGGATTGCAGCATGATTTATCACGGGAAGTGCTGCAACATGAGTGACACTGACCTAGCCACGCTCCGAGAGCTAAGGAAACCCTGGACATGTCATGACTGTAGCTCCTCAAAGAAATCAACCTCAGAGCGACTATCGACTCCAGCTAATGTCCGACAGTCCTCTTTTGAAGAGTCCTCTCCGAGTGATGCAGTAAAGCTACTAGATCATGTTGGGAATCTCGTAGCCTCCATGTCTACACTAAGTGTGGACATTAAAGATATAAAAGCCACTCTTAATACACAGGTAGACCTGTCATTTGAAACTATGACCAGGCTACGGGCATTAGAAGAACGGGCTGAAAAGCAGGAGGAACTAATACAAACCCTCATTGGAGCGAACCAGGGACTCAGGGAGAACGTAAAAAGTCTTGAGGTTCGGGTAAATCAGGCCGAACAAGCACTGTTAAGCCGATCTCTGGAGATTCGTGGAATCTCTACAAGGACTGGTGATACTCCTGAGGGGACGGTCATTAACATCGGTGCCCAACTGGGAGTGAAACTATGCCCGGAAGATCTGGACCTGGTTACAATAAGAACTCCCCGGGAGGGCAAAACCGGAAGACCTTCTATCTTAGCCCAATTTGTTCGCCAATCAGTCCGAGATGAACTCATCCGACTTCGAAGAGTGAAAAGGGACTTCTCTACTCGTCACCTTGGATGGCAGACAGACGAACCAATATACCTTAGCGAACACATGACCCCCGATAATCGGCATCTTTATTGGCGCGCGAGGCAGTTGAAGAAAGCTGGGAAGATAAAATATGTTTGGTTCGCTGGTGGGAAAGTCAGATGCCGCCGTGACGATGGACAGCCTGGACTCATTATCGCCAAAGCTGAAGACCTGGACGTGTTTGGATGACATCATGGACTCTGTAACCCTACATCTCTCTCGCTTCAATCTGGATTCTCTCATCTGGCTGTATTACCTGGATCTCATTGGAACGTCTTGTTAACATTTATTAGTATTTTAATTCATAATTTAATTTTAATTTCCTCCCACTCTTACTCTTACTTTTCTATTTTTTCCTATATTTCGACGTGGATTATGTCCGCCACAGCTTTATATTACTTTTTTCTTACACTCCCCTTTCAGCCTGGTTGTATCCTGATCTGTCTTATCCCCTCAATTCACTGTAAAGCGTCTTCTTACTATTTTTTCTCTTTCTGTACCAATTTTACTGTCTTTTTCTTCTTCGTCTCTTATGACTAATATTCTTACAGCTTGTCATGTTAACGCCCAGTCCCTTTTCGCCCACTATACAGAGTTCTCCATCCACTTCCATGACACATCCTATCACCTTATTGCTATTTCCGAATCCTGGCTCAAACCCTATATCCCTTCCTCTGCTGTCTCTCTTCCTAACCACGCCCTCCTCCGTCACGATAGAGAAGACCGTGTTGGTGGCGGGGTCGCTCTATACGTGCACGGTAGTCTCCGCTCCCGTATCCTTCACATTTCACCCTCTCTGGGCCATCCTCGCATAGAGTATCTTTTTGCAGAAGTATCCTCTTCATCCTCTCGTATCCTTGTGGTAGTAGTTTACCGTCCTCCCAACACGCCTTTCGAGCACGATTTCGAAGATCTTCTTCTAAAACTTATCCCTTCCTATGATCACACCATCCTAGCCGGGGACCTAAATATCAACTTCCTGTCTAATTCCCCTGATAAGCGTTTCCTTGAATCCCTCACCTCCTCCCTAGGACTATACGTAGTCCCATTCTCACCTACTCACCACACCTCTACTTCTAATACCCTTCTCGACTACTTCCTTGTTGACTCTCCGAGTCACCTTCTATCCTTCTACCAGTATCCGGTTCCTTTCCTTTCAGCACATGATCTTATTTCCATATCCTATAACATCCAAATGCCCTCTTTTACCCCTAAAACCATCTCCTATCGAAACCTCAACTCTCTTACCTTTGAATCCCTTGAGCCTGACTTATCTGGAGTAGATTGGTCACTCATTCATTCCTATCCCTCCATTGATGCCAAAGTCGATTTTCTAACCTCGAACCTCCTTGCCATCCTTGATAAACATGCTCCTGTAAAGACAATCCTCGCTCGCCGTCCCCCTGCTCCGTGGCTCACTCCCGAAATTAAAGAAATGATGAGAAGACGTAATGCTGCAAGACGACGATCAATCCGTACTGGACACCCAGAGGACCTGAAGACCTTCAAATCACTCCGTAACCTCACTCAATCCACCCTTCGCCGCACTCGTTCCCAGTATTACCAGACCTCCCTCTCCTCAGCTTCCGACTCCCGCTCCCTCTGGAACACCCTTCGTAGCCTTTCCCTCGCAAAGACTAAACCCACTCCCACCATCCATGTTACACCCGACGAGCTGAATAACCATTTCAGTGCCGTCTCCTCCTCAACTACTCCTTCCACGCCCTTTGTTCCTTCTAATACCTTTAACTCTGATAATTTTTATTTCTTAGATATATCACCTTCAGAACTCCTCAAAGCTGTCATGAAATCACATTCTAAGTCCAAAGGTTCGGACAGTATACCCGTGGAGCTTATTAAACTTTCCCTTCCTGTTATCCTACCCCACCTACTCCACATATACAATTATTCTTTGCAAAACTCCGTCTTTCCCACATCATGGAAGAAAGCAATTGTTCATCCCTTAAACAAAATTTCCAATCCAATTGTTCCCACCGACTTCCGTCCTATTTCTATCCTTTCCAATCTTTCTAAACCACTTGAACGCCTCGTACAATCCCAAATATCCGCCTTTCTACAACCCCGCTTAAACTCCCACCAATCTGGCTTTCGTCCAGGTTACTCCACCCAATCCGCACTTCTAAAAATTACGCACGACCTCCAATCCGCTATTGATCTCAAAAGAATTTCCATCCTTATACTCCTAGATTTCAGTAAAGCGTTCGATACCATTGACCATGACATACTCCTTTCAAAACTCCAATCTTTTTCTTTCTCTAACAGTGCTCTGACCTGGTTTCAATCCTTCATTTCTAACCGCTCCCAATCAGTAGCCATTCCAAACAAACCCCAATCCTCCTCCCTTACACTAGACCGAGGTGTCGCACAGGGATCCTCTCTATCCCCAACACTGTTTGCAGCCTACATAAATGATCTCCCATCCTCTATCCTATTTTGCAACTTCCACATGTATGCCGATGATTCCCAAATCTACCTTTCCTTCCCCCCCTCTGAGCTATTAGAAGCAGCAAGAAAAATTCAGGAAGACTTGGACAGGATCACAGCTTGGGCCAAGACCAACAAATTATTGATGAATGCTGAAAAGTCCAAAGCGATAGTGATAGGCTCAGCTCCCCTCTTGAAATCTCTCCCTCCTATCCTCCCTTCCTTCACCATTGACTCCAGTCCTATTCAATATGTTTCCACTGCCAAGAACCTGGGCCTTGTTTTCGATCAAAACCTATCCTGGAAAAATCACTTATCCCTAATCACTCGTCGCTCCATAGCCACCCTTAAACTATTTAACCGTTCCCGTCACCTCCTCCCTACTCCTACACGTCAGCTTCTTGTATCTTCTCTAGTGTTCCCCCACTTCGACTATGGTTGCCTGGTGTATGGAGGGCTCACTGGGGAGCTTGAGGTTCGTCTTAAGCGATTAATGAACAGTTTTCTCAGATTTATCCTCGATACCCCCAGGGATGCCCATATTTCACACCGGTATTCCGAGTTGAAGTGGCTATTTCCATCAATTCGACGACAATATTTCCTAGGTTCCTTCCTTTACCAAACCATTTCTTCCAAATCTCCTTCCTATATTTACAATCTCCTGCAGTTTAAATCTGCTGTCCATTCCCGTGGTACCCGCTCCCGTCCCTCCGATCTCTATCCTCCCACTCATAAAACAGCCTTCTTCGACCGTTCCTTCATCTCCCGAGCCTCCTCCTTCTGGAACTCTATCCCTCTTTCCATTCGACACTCTCCTTCCTTACCTGTCTTTAAATCCCGCCTCTTTGCTTTTCTCCTATCCTCCCAGGAAGACGCTTCTTAAAATTTCACCACCAGGAAGACCTGATTACCTTTGTAAATTATATTGCTGTTTTTTTCTCGTGTTTATGCATTTTCCTAGTTTATATCTTTTTATAGCCCCCATTCCTTTAATATTTATTCAACTTTTTAATATTTATTTGTTTATTTAAACTCTTTAATTTTATTCCCATCCCCCTCTGAACATTGTATCATCATTGCCCCATTCCAATGAATGTACATATTTACTTATATTTCATTTTATTATTTAAGGCTTCACATATAATATTTGTGTTAGTTGCTTTTTTTGTTTTGTTCTTTTATACTTTTGTTTTTCTTTATTCATATTTATATTTTTAGGTTAAATTTCTTTATTGTTTATTTTGTACTTATTTTTATTCTTATGGGACGAAGTCCCAGAATAAAGTTTTTTTTTTCATTCATTCATTTCATTCATTCATTCATTCATTCATTCATTCATTCATTCATTCATTCAAGAGCTACTCCGGAAAGGTCCGTAGAGAGCACGAAGGGGTCTCGGAAGTCCGGATACACTAGTAGAAGGTCGGAGGTCAAGGCCTCCTTCAGGTCCGCGAATGATTTCTCCTGCGCAGGCTCCCAGACGAAAGGAGCTCGAGTCTTTGTCAGCTCAGTAAGGGCTTTCGCCCTACTTGCGAACTCCGGTACGCAACTTGCTACTTGCGGTAGTAGCTCGCTAAACCGAGGAAGCTACGCACCTCGCGTGCATTCCGTGGTCTCGGAAAGTTTTTTACTGCTTCCACCTTTCCAGGGTCGGGTTTGACTCCACTGTCAGTCACCACATGCCCTAAGTACATGATCTCCTTGGCTGCTAATGTACACTTTCGTAGGTTGACCTTTAAATGCGCCCCGCGAAGTAAGTTAAATACTTCCTCCAGCCGGGCGATATGCTCACCGAGTGTGGCGCTGTAAACCACTACGTCTTCGAGATAGACAAAACAGCCGGTACCCTTTAGACGACCTAAAAGCTGTACCATCAACCTTTGGAAGGTAGCCGGAGCCCCTGCCAATCCGAAAGCCATTTTCCTGTACTCGAAATGGCCTCCCTCGGTGGTGAACGCTGTCTTCTCCTGGTCTTCCGGAGCTTTGGGTATTTGATGATATCCACTGGCTAAGTCCAGTGTGCTAAAGTACCGGCAATTACCGAGCTGTTCTAGAGGGTATGTGTCCACCCGAGTAACGGCATTAAGCCCCCGGAAATCAGTACAAAACCGATATCGCATCTCCCCATCCGGCGATTTCTTTTTTACTAGTACAACTGGAGCCTGCCAGGGGCTAGTGGAGGGCGTAATTATACCCCTTTCCAGCATAGAATTCAGCTGCTCCGCCACCACGGCTTTCTCCGCGTACGGGACCCTATACGGCCTCTTTACCACAGGTCGGGCATTACCCGTAACTATCCGATGTTGGACGGGTAGCGCGGCCCCTTCCCCTTTGGGCTCTTCGAAGAGATCCTGGAAGCGAGAAAGAAGCTCCAACAAGGGCTTCCTTTCTACCACGGGGAGGTGTCGGAGCTTCTCCTGTAGGTCCGACCCGGTCTTTACGGTCTGTTTCGCTTTGGTGGGGGCCTCACCTTGACCTTCAGCCAGTGACCAATTACCCTCCTCAACCCTACCAAGAGGGGAGTCACGACGTAGTACGACCACTGAGATTAACCACCTGTATCCACGCGGATCCCTCCACGACCTCACTCACGCTACGCCCTGTGCGCACTCCAGATATAAGCCCTTCTAGCGGCTCAATTAAAATAGTACCCCGCCTTGTGGCCGCAGGCACTCGAACAGCCACTGTCGCCTCGGAATAAGCCGGAAGGGACACAATCTGACATAAGGAGATTTCCGTTCCCTCCGGCGTGCTTTACGTCCGGAGCCATCACTTATTGTATGAGCGTCTCCGGAGCTACTCTTCTGGCCAACGGTACAACCCTCTGCGGATCCGGCATCACTGACAATGTTTGACAAACTAACTCCTGAACCGGGGTGTGAAAACTTCTCTTCCAAGATACGTGTCCTAGCCACGACCCCCTCGATCCACTTCCTGTCTCTTTCTTCACTGTGAGCCTCTGTTACCGTCTCTGTCGAAGTCACCCCAAGGGAAGTGGTAAGGGTCCCCAAGTCGTAATTCCTTCCACCTATACTTATTCTAGCTCCAACGCGGCCTAGCAAGTCTCGTCCGAGCATTCCTCCTCCCGAGGGAAGCACCCGGGCTACGGCGACCCTGTGACGGAAAGTAAACCCTGGGAGTTCAATGTCCACGTCTTGTTCCCCTTCCAGCGGCAATAAATGGTCTGTTACACCGCGGACCTTAAGAGAAACTGGCTGAAGCCCCGCCCCCGACGCAGGCCGATTAAGAACTGTGATGTCCGCTCCCGTATCTACCATCATCTCCAAGTCTTGCCCTTTTACCTTTACTGGGATAATAAGGCGAGGCATCCCGCAAGCTTTCTGTAGGTCATTTATACGCTTGTCCCCCCGATCTATTGTGGGCCTCGGGCAGGGGGCATCCCTCGGCCGTTCGCATTTGGGTAACGCCCCTGAATTTTAGGACTTTTCCCTCATGCCCCCGATCTTGTTTGCCCTTGCACTCTCTGGCTATATGACCAACCCCATTACACTGGTAGCACCGGATATTCTGACGGCCTGGACCTCTAACTGGTTGCCATACCCTTTGACAGTCACGGGCGAAGTGACCCCTGACTCCGCACCTAAAACACGCTTCCTTTTGCTCGCTCGCTCCAACGGCTACTCCCCTTTCTTCGAGTCCTAGAGGCTTATCTTCCTCACAAAATTCCACAGCTACTACCTCTTTACGCGCAAAATGCTGCGTCTCTCCTCGGCCAAGCTCCTCCTCGATAGCAGTGGCCCTTTCGACAGCCCCTTGAAAACTAGAAGGGAAGCTAAGACGGGTTTGCTGTCCTATCTCTCCCTTCAGCCCCGACAAATAAGCTGACATGACAACTTTGTCTAAAAGGTTCCTTGCACCCTTGCGTTCCTCCTCGGAACCGAATGCCCCACAGGATTTTTCCCCTAGCTTACGGCAGCGGTCGGCAAACGCTCTGACCCCCTCCCCTTTTTCCTGCCTCATGCTGCTCAATTGTAGTAAAAACTGTTCGTGAACACTAACCTCCCTAAACCTTTCCAAGAGAGCCACCTTAATAGTGTCGTAGGGCACACCGGGCCCTTGTAAATCGGTACGACTCGCCAGAAAAGACGCGGCTGAACCTTTGAGGCGCATCCGGACCACGAGCGCCATATCTTTATCCTCCCATTGCCCACTATCTGCTACTAATTCCAGCCCATTTAAGTAGTCAGTGACAGGGACCGAAGAATCATCGCCTGACCAAGGTGCAACCATCGCCTGTAAGGACATATCCCGCCTCGGCGCCATAGACCCCGACATTTGTGCGGACTCCCGAGCCTTTGTTAGTTCTTCCTTAAATAAGTGATTAGCCTTTAAAGCCTCCTCTAATTGGCCCTTCAGGCTAGTTATTAGTTCGTCTGGGTTCGCCATCTTATGTGCTTTAAACGAAGTACCCGCACGCCTATATTACGAAAACCCTCACAAAAAGCCTAAATCACTGGCCGTATACTAACACGCTAAGATATTATCCCATATCTTACACCGTAATCGTCAACAGTGTGCCCGATGTAAACAGAGTGTCCGATTACCGCGAACACGATAAGCTAGCCTCCGCTGCCCGCTACAGCCTCGCGAGAAGATAAGAGTCGCTTTCTCAGTTCCCCCCGCCTCCTAGCTACTCGCTACTCTGCAAGCTCCTTCACTCGCTTCTTTAAAATTATTCACAGTCAACCCCACACCTGACACCATTTGTAACATGTAGGGAACCAGGAGCAGGAAAAAAAAAAAAAAAAAGGAAAGGCTAATTGAAATTAGGCTTAGCATGATAAAACCTATATTTATTAGTTAATATTAATGCCCCTTAATTTGTAATAGCCCTTTTAAAACTAGAACTGTGCCCAGGCCTAATAAGATTTGGCAAGTGACAGCAGAGACTTACCAAGGGTCTTCAGCATCTGCATCTCTTCTGCGCCCAGTCCACAGGTTATGAGATCTGCTTGCTTATCTGGTCCAGATGACACTGCCCTGCCTATTGTCTAGGACCCCCCTCTCCTCCTAGGCCTGGGCAGCTAGTTCCTATATCCCATAGATCGCAGGGCAGTCCACTATCTATTGCTATTACTAAATATCTACACACGTGAACAACAAACACATATGTACAAACATACAAAACAACAAAACATACTAAGACTACTAGAAATAATAACTATAGTTACAATATTTTATTTAATACATGTAATGACAAAGACTTGACAAAAACTACAAAACTTACAATAAAACAATATTGGTACTATATCATCCCTATCATGTCAAACTGTCGATTATGAAAAATCTTGTTTTTCAGATTCGAGACTTTGCTCTTGGAAGATACGCGGCTTGTCGCAAATTGTCACAACTCTAACCCGATTAGAATAGCCTTCAGTGCCTTGTATTGAATAAGAACATTTTTCAATATATTACTTCGTCAATAGATAGAATATGTTCGTTCTCTAGTTTGCTCCGATTTGCATATTCAATAGTTTGACATGGTAGGGACGATATATGGACACAGCTAGTCTACAGTAAGCTCTGGACCATGATAAACACAGTCGAGGAATAGCCATTTAGTAATTGAGATAACAGACTTGAATAAATAATTATTGCTAGACTAAGGATTGGACATAATCGACTAACTCACAAATACAAGTCAACATAAACCTATAAGCAGAATATGTAACACAGAAATTATGATCAAAGATTTACTGCCAGAGACGATACTTTTAGTTTAAAAGGGATGGAGGAGGATTTAAAATGAAAGTCAATTTTTTTAAAATAACTCATAACACAGCCACACACACAAAAAAAAAAAAAAGAGACCCAGAGAGCAGGCAATACTTGCTATATATTTATGGGGTCACTGAATCGAAGTCTGGGGTCAGAAAACCCCCAGCACTTTTTGTTTAAGCCTAACCCACCAAAACTCATAATATACAATATTTTACACTATTATATTTTCATTTAAGTCAAAAATACAAATTTGTTGAAACCTCACCGAACTCGATTAGTCTATTTGGAGCCAAGATACAGCCCTTAAAATATATGACTTTTCTCAAAATTTTGCGTTTTTGCTAATATTTGTGTATTTAATATGTTTTCTGATGCATATGATCTGTGAGTTCTTATACAAAAATTGACCCAAGGCCTTCAAGGGTAATTCTTGAACTGGCACTATCCTTAAAATCCCAAAATACAACCCTTAAAAAATTTCCCCATGATAGATTGGATCAATGTATCAATTGAAGTATATTAAATAAACGTCCTAAAATAAGTTAATTAAACTTTCATTTTCGAACTATTTTTTTTTATAAATTTGCCTACATGTTAATTGGGGGCAAGGTTAGCTCAGTGGTAGAGCAATGGACTAATAAGCTGGAGGACCTGAGTTCAAATCCCGAGCAAACACTAAAGAGTTTTTCTTCTAGGGTTCAAGGGTAGAATTCGGCCTTCCTGACTGTCCCTAGGCCAACCCAGCCTTTAATTAATTTAATAATGGGTACCTTGGGCGCTGATGACTCTAGCAGTCGAAGCAGCCAAGGGGAAAATCAGGCGGCCGGAGCACAGTACTGACCACACTATCTCCCTAGTGTGGCGTATGGTCCTGAATCAGATACCTCTATAGTATCTGCTCCTCAAGGAGGGGGGGGGGCATTTTTTTTCTTCTTTTTTTTACATGTTAATTAAAGTGTCTCCTATGCTTTGGAAAAAGATATGAGCCTTCAAGCGGTATTCGTAAAATATATTTATATGAAGTGAACATTTTCTTTTTTAACTTAATTTAATTGTATTTATATGTTTTTAATAAAATAATTACTTACTGGATTCCATCAAATTATCCAAATGCAAGCTCATCTTTCGATCTGTTGGAAGTAATGTCTTAAGTACTTCCTCTCCAGCTATTGCTCCAACCTACAAAATATTCACTTCATTTCTTACTATGAACTGTTTAATACGAGAACTGTTATGCTTATATAATTTTGTATACATTCTTACCGGTATCGTAGGGCGAAGATGCCACTTAACTGGTTGAAACAACATTGAACCGGCAACACCGTGTAGCGATAGTGCTGCAAGTATAAGCACGGCTGAACGGAAATCATATTCACTCAAGAGGTAGCTATAAATTATGTTAAATAATGATTAGATTATATGAGCAATGAAATATTAAAATATATCTAGGTCGCTTTACTCCCCACTTCGCTAGCTTTCCAATTGTTTTGGATTAACACAACGTCATGTGTATCAAATTGATATATTAAGCAATCAGGGAATAGTTGGGATTCAGTTAAGAAAACATCAATACGAATTTTGTGAAAATCTGTATTAAGGACGTTTCGGTTACTCTTTGGCAGACTTAGTCAGCTAAAAGACAAAAGCAAGAAAATACAGAATTAATAAACAGAACAAAGTTAACAAATAAAGACAAATGATAGATCTATACAAACAAATCATAGATAGATCTATCATTTCTCTTTATTGGTTAACTTTTTCTGTTTATTAATTCTCTATTTTCTTGCTTTTTTCTTTTAGCTGACAAAAGCTACCAAATAGTAGCCGAAACGTTCTTAATACAGATTTTTACAAAAATTGTGTTGATGATTCTTAGCCGAATCCCAACTATTCCCTGATTGCTTATCACCTCGACGGCTAACTATCTACACCTCAAATTGATTTATTGTATGGGTTCACTAAGAATTGATATGAAGTATAGGGGTTGGGTTGAGGCCAAAATTGATCACGGCCTCCTGGAACAGCAATGACGGGAAAAATTACCATCAGGCCTTGTCTATAAATTGTATACACACACCATGTTGTAGTTAAATTACATTGAAAATTAATTATAATTGTTTTAGGGTTTAGTAACTAATAGTATTGGAAAAACTGAATGGCTTGGGAGGAAGTTTATGATTTTTGGCTGGTAGTATAGGGTTAAGCATTTGGTTGGATAATTTTCAAAAAAATATTAGTTTTTTTTTAAAATTAAATATTACTAGTAAAGTTTAAGTTTTTTTTGTTTTGTTTTTTTTTTCTTTTAGTTTATGTTTTAGCGCGGTTCCTCCCTCCCCCATAGGGAGGAACCCCGCTTATAGGGTTGATACAATGAAACAATCCGGAAGTGCCGACTAGAAAATTTCGCGTTTCAGAACCCCTAGAGACCGAAAATAACTGTGGTTCAAATTTGTATATATATATATATATATGTATATATTTATTTATATATATATATATATTTGTCTGTTCGCTCTCTAGATAGAAGACGAATGGTCCGATTTTGATGAAATTTGGTACAAAAATCCATCGTCCAATTTGAAAGGTCAAGTTCGTTAACCAGCAAAATCCGCCTACTGGAAGATGGCGTTTGGGGCGAAATTCGCGCAAAAAAAATCGTAACGCTTACGTTTTTGAGTTTATAAGCTTCTAAGTACTCGTTTTATATGATTCCTGGGCTAGGAAAACGAATGAAACCATTTTCAAGGCGATAGCTTTAACCGTTTTCGAGAAAATTGGAAAAATATTTTTTGAATACCGTTTTTGGTTTGGGTACTTAGAATCATGGGATTCAGTTGAAACATTTTCTGCATGTTCTACTTTCATCAAAATTAATATGTTGAAATTTTGGTTACGTTTGGAGTTAAGGAAGGGTTAGAATAAAATATTTTATTAACAGACATAAAAAGTTTTAGTAACTTTGTTTACTTTCCTTAATACCTCGAAAAAGGTTGAGAATCTTGGTAAACGGAAGAATACCATTAGAAAGGTTATTAAATGCTCTAAAAAAAAGGTTCTAATGAAAGTTTTGATTAGGCGATGTCAATCGGAGAAATAAGAGCTTAAAACTTTAAAGTAATTTATTTCGCTTATTCGAACTGTTCTTTTTGTCTGTTTTTTATTCCTTGTTATTTTTTAATTGCTTATTGTTGGATAATGTATTTGAAAATAAAACAGGTTAAGAAAAATAAGAAAAACAATTTAATGTTAGAGACATGGATTTCCAAGATATATAGCTTTTCAACTGCTTAGCGTCCTTCCTAGGGAGGGTTCTTTGTCTTTGATTTTGGTACTTAGAATTATGGGATACAGTTGAAACATTTTCTGCATGTTCGAGTTTCATCAATACTAATATGTTGAAATTTTTGTTACGTTTAGAGTAAAGGAAGGGTTAGAATAAAATATGTTATTAACAGACAAAAAAAGTTTTGGTAACTTTGTATAATTTCGTTAGTATCTCGAAAACCGTTGACAATCTTGTGAAGCGGAAGATTACCATTCGGAAGCTTACTAAATGCTCTACAAAAAACGTTCTGAAGAAAGTTTTAATCAGGCGATGTCAATCGGAGAAAAAAGTGCTTAAAGCTTTAAATTAATTGATTTAGTTTATTCCAATGGTTCTTTTTGTCTATTTTATTTCTTGTTATTTTTTAATTGCTTATAGTTGGATAATGTATTTGACAATAAAACTGGTTAAGTAAAATAACAAAAACAATTTATTGTTAGAAATATAGATTTCCAAGATTCCAAGACCTTGTCACTAGCGGGTCTGTTTCTAGTGTAGCGGACCCTTCCAGGTAAGATTGTAAATCATGTATGTCACCTTTCAAGACTTTACTACTCACAGGAATGGCGTTAGTGACCTTAAGGGTTGACACGCCATTATAATAATTAATTAAAAAAAAAAGACTGGTGGAACCAAAATAATAACTGCTTCTATTTTAATCTTTCCAAATTAGACTAGGGATATGAACGGAACCGCGCTAAGATGATGCAGTCCTGCGAGACGGACTTTTTTAGATATATGTCAACCACATGGGTCATGGATGTCTCAGTTAGAAGACTCCTGTGATCTTATATATTTCACACACATAATACATATACACGCACACATACACACACACACATATATATATATATATATATATATATACACACACACATATACATACACACACACACACACACACACACATATAGGTATAAATTAAATACTATTAACGTTTACCTGACAACTTGTGGTATAGCCATAAATCCCAATGCAGTTCCAGCCATTGCAAGTCCAACAGCCTGCCCCTTCTTCTTGCTAAAGTAGCTGTTGATTCCCACCAGCGTACTAGCAGTAGCTAGCCCGAACCCAACACCTGACAAACATCTATGCTGATTATTTTTACATAAGAAAATTCTAATATCCTAGAGAACTCTTAAATTAAGTCCTCTTAAGATGTACTATAATTTCAATTAAATTGCATTGACAATTAAATATACTTGATTCAGGGTTTAGTACCCAATAGTGTTGGAAAGTCTGAATGGCTTGGGAGGAAGTAAGTTTGAATCTGACTTGTCCACTCAACCAATTATGAGATTCTTACCCGGATTTGACATTTTACTCTCAAATTTCAAAATTATGGACCTTAACATGAATTTATCAAAATTTTATTAGACCATAACATGAATTAATTTAAGATGAACCTGAACAGGTTCGAAACATCGCAATTATAATTTAATGTTTTAAACAACTTTGAGGAGCAACTCCTGCTAGCTACTTCAAGAATACATTGATCCTTCCCAACCCTCACCTTCAACTTAAATAAAAATAATTTCATTTACTGTTAGAAAGAGAAAGGCTATTTGTGTGTTTACTATAGTAATTATTAATTCGGCTCTGAAATTTGATGTCAATTGAAAATAAAATAACAGAAGGCAGCACTTTTTGTGACACATTAAAATGCATTATTTAAATTTTAACAAGGATTTTTACATAACACAGATTTTTAGAACTGATTATCTGATGGTTCCCTCCTTTTTCTACCCATGATTTGGCTGGTTAAAGTGTAAAGGATCTAATTAAAGCTCTAAAAGGAATACAAAGCTTTGGCCCAAAGTAATGTAAAGCTTTAACGTATTTATAGGAAATTTGATTTTGAGCAAAAATGTTCCTATCGACTTGGGTCCGGAAATGCTTCCTGGAGACACTGGAGCTAAAACCAAGTTTTCAAGCTTTAAATGCCTGTAACTTTCATTTGAAGCTTGTCTATTACACCAGTAGTTGAGAAGTTAAGGGCATTTGAATCTTGAAAAACCTCCTACAGGAAGCATTTCCCATGTTGATAGGAAATTATTTTGCTCGGAATCAAAGGGTCTCACTGTGTTTCCATATGAAATCTGCATTGGCGTCTTTCTTGGCTTTGATGTCATTTATTTATTTATTTTATTTATTTTAATAATGCATTACAGGAATATCCTCATTGCATGAGGAAGGACTTATATAATATGGATTAGTCTAATATTATTAAGATTAAATATTTTCAATCCATGCTTAATCTAATAAGAATTTACAAATATAAGAAACTAATTACATTTTCTTATGTTTAATATTATAATAGCAAAAATACTAACAAAAAAATTTACTAAAAAATGTGCGTTTATTATGTTTTCTATTGCTTAATCTACATTATTCAAAAAGTGCTCTCTAGTTTTTAGTGCGTGAGACAAAAAGTTGTATATGTTCATGTATGTAGATTGGATTTTGGAGTTGAACAATTGAAAGAAATCTTGCTCCATAAAATTTGGCCTAATCGTCAAAAATGTGTTTCTAAATTTTTCATTGATGTCATTATTTTATTGCTAGTTCCTAGAAATAATTTTTCATCAATTATCAAACCTCTAACTGAACTCGTTTTTCTATGGAACTATACTAGATATTTAAATGAAACAAATGTGAATTGAAGCTATTGATTAGGTATACCTTGCGTTTTTTTTCATAATTTTTGGACCACTTATAAGATAATAAAACAAATTGTGAAGATTTGAAGGGCGGTTTTCCATAACTACCCCTCCAAGTACACCTACCAAAAAAATCACGTAAAATCAGTAATTTCTCAACTATTATCCGTAAAAGTTTCATAGATGTGTGAAAGGTGCATCATATATAAAAATTACAAAAACCCTATGTCGATAGCTAAACACTAAAAACCAGATGTATCGAAAATATCTCAAATTACTCCTAGGACGATTTTGTTATTTAAATATGAACCCTCACATTGCTCAGTGCATAATCTGTATTATACAGATCCAAAAACTATTGTCATATAGCAAGCCAATAAAATAATAAATAATAAAAATCTTCATTTTCTACAAAAGATAATTAATCTTAATCACTATTTTCTAGGAACTAGAAATAAAATAATGATATCAAAGTCAAGGAAGACGCCAGTGCAGATTTCATATGGAAACACGGTGAGACCCTTTTCTATAAGTATCTTGAAGCTTAAACACCACTTTGGGGCCACCCTGTATTTACAGCTAATTACTAATATATCCTAGGAATCCATAAAAATAATTACCTCCAATCAATCCAAATGTGACAAGTAGATGTATCATACTAGTGGCATATGCTGTGAGAAAGAGCGCTGTCGAGCTCAGTAGACTCCCAGTTATCGCCACTTTCCTACAGCTAAACTTCTTCACAAGTGGCCCCATAAAAAGCCCTGATAACAAGCACACAGCATTAAATTTTGTATTTGTAAAAAAAAAAAAAAAAAAAAAAAAATGTACAATGAGAGTAGAAGTTCGTTCTGGGAGTTTTATGTTTAAAATGGAATGAAGTATATTTTTTTACTGCTATGCGAAATGTATTGTCTTATAATATTCTTATCCCTCTGTATATAATTTCATAATTGCTCCATCCTCTCCTTCATCCCCTTCTTGCACGAAAATTCCACAAGCCCTCTGTATTCACTTGTAGCAGCAAGAGACTGACAGAAAGGCTGCTACACACTCTATTCTTTTTATTAATATGCATCAGGTCATCCCATAAGTAATATCAGTTTTTAATATTCAGTCTGTTTATGTTCTCTCCTTTTGAATTTATTTTTGTTTACATTTTTTGTTTATTATAGCATTAAATACAATTCTATTTATTATGTTTTGTTTGGTGGAACTTATTTATTATGCTCTGAAATTTCATTTGAACTTACGCCATGTTTTGCTGTGGGAATTCAATTAAGGAGAAATTGCTGGTTTAATTTATTGAAAACTTGTAGAAATATATGGTGAAAATGTCAATAGTAGGTGAAGCGGCGGTTTGAATGATTCCGGGAGACCAAAAATTTGATGACGAACTTTGTACAGGTTTACCAACAGAGCATGGCGACAAACTCCTGCAGGCGTAGAAGAGAATCCTGTTGTAACAGTCGAAGAGCTAGCAGAAAAATTTGGATCAACACATTTTACAGTCCACCGACTTAAACTGACATGACTTATGGTATGACCTGATACATATTTTCTGTTTTATTCAATTGTATAAGGTTTTGAAAATAGTATTAGAGTTCTGGTT
This sequence comes from Gonocerus acuteangulatus, assembly GCA_946811695.1. Lineage (NCBI taxonomy): Eukaryota > Metazoa > Arthropoda > Insecta > Hemiptera > Coreidae > Gonocerus > Gonocerus acuteangulatus. The sequence goes on from OX328128.1 coordinate 14,120,717, forward strand.
TTTTGTTGTTTCTTCTTTACGTTTAGGATTAGAGTTTTTTTTTAAACTAGCTGTTACCCGGCGTACCATGCTACACCTACTTTCTGCATCTAGAAAAGCAAAAATAAATTAGAAAGCAAATAAGTAATATTAAAATCTAATGACGCAAATCTGAAACTTTTCGGGTTCACAGTTTCGAACATGGACTTCCGAACTGTGAGTCCTAGATTTACTTGTGTGCCAAGTGTGATCAAAATCGGTCAAACGGGGTGGATTTGTATAAGGAACAAACAGACACGTGATTCTTATATATATAGATTTGTATAATCAACCAAATGTATTTATATGTTATTATTAAGCAAGAAAGTCTCAGAATAAAGTATTTTAGCAGGAATATGCTTTAGCAATTTTTTTCATTTCTCATTACTTTTTTAAAATTGTATTTTATTTTGTGTTGAATGTATTTATTAGCAGCACTGAATTAATAATCTCACCAGAAAAGTTTATTATGGCATTGAGCGTCGATAAGACTAATGATGCTCCAGTTGTAGCAACTCCCAGATCTCTGAGAAGATCCCCAAACAGAAGGCCGAATGACGCCTCGATGCCTCTTGTCGAGATCTGCACACAACAATTCATTTAGATTAATATTCAATAAACAAAGAAATTTAATAAAAAAGGTTTTGTATAATTCTCTGGACTTTTGTAAGATTTGATATAGTTGGCTAAGTATTCACTACAACCTCATGTTGAAAATATTTATTTTCATAAGGTATTTTTTTTAGAATTTATTTAAAATTAATTGCTCCTTAATATAACCAAGAAAGTTGAATAATATCTGAGAAAAGAAGATACACAGTTGTGTACAAATTAGATATGAAAGAAACTTCTGCCATGTTGAAATTACTAAAGTGTTCTTATGTAATGTAATAGATTCTAAATTATTTACCACCTTTTCTCAGATATTAATGACCTTTGTTAGTAAAACTAATAAGTGATTAAATTGAAATAAATTCTCAATATATATATATATATATATATATATATATATATATATATATATATATATATACATATATATGAAAATAAATATTTTCCTAAAGAAACTATATCATAAGAAATCACTCTTTTGAGTATGAATTATATTATATATGAATAATTTAGTAATTTCAACGTAACAAATGAAGTTAGCCACTAGACCATGGGGAGACCCCATGGTCTAGTGGCTATGTGAACAGGTGATATATATATATATATTTGTCTGTTCGCGGATTTCCGGCGTCCCTAATGGTCCGATTTTGATGAAATTTGGTACAAAAATCTGTCGTCCAATTTGAAAGGTCTAGTTCGTTAACCAGCAAAATCCGCCCACTGGAAGATGGCGTTTAGGGCGAAATTCGCGTAAAAAATCACAACGCTTACGTTTTAGCGCGGTTCCTCCCTCCCCCCATAGGCAGGAACCCCGCTTATAAGGTTGATCCAATGAAACAATCCGGAAGTGCCGACTAGAAAATTTCGCGTTTCAGAACCCCTAGAGACCGAAAATAACGGTGGTTCAAATTTGTATATATATATATATATATATATATATTTGTCTGTTCGCTCTCTAAGTAGAAGACGAATGGTCCGATTTTGATGAAATTTGGTACAAAAATCCGTCGTCCAATTTGAAAGGTCAAGTTCGTTAACCAGCAAAATCCGCCCACTGGAAGATGGCATTTGGGGCGAAATTCGCGCAAAAAAAATCGTAACGCTTACGTTTTTGTGTTCATAAGCGTGTAAGTACTCTTTTTATAGGCTTCTTGGGCTGGGAAAACGAATGGAACCATTTTCAAGGCGATAGCTTTAACCGTTTTCGAGAAAATTGGAAAAATAGTTTTTGAATACCGTTTTTGGTTTGTGTACTTAGAATTACGGGATTCAGTTGAAACATTATCTGCATGTTCTACTTTCATTAAAACTAATATGTTGAAAGTTTTGTTACGTTTGGAGTTAAGGAAGGGTTAGAATAAAATATTTTATGAACAGACATGAAAAGTTTTGGGAACCTCGTATACTTTCATTAATATCTCGAACACGGCTGGGATATCGTGGTAAGTGGATAGAAACTATTTGAAAGCTTACAAAATTCTCTACAAAAAAGATTCTAAAACTATTTTTGATTAGGTTATGTCAATCGGAGAAATAAGTGCTTAAAACTTCAAATACGTCTGTTCTTATGAACGGGTTTTTGTCGTTCTTTTTGTAATTTTTGTCTCCTTCCCTTCGTTTTTTATTGCTTTTTATTTATGTAATTTCTTATGTTGGGAAAATTTTGTGTGTAAAACAGGATATGAAAAATGAGACCAATTTTCTGTTGCTAGAAATAATGTAAATTTTGGGAACTTTCATTAATATCTCGAAAACGGTTGAAAATCTTGGTAAACGGAAGAATACCATTAGAAAGCTTATTAAATGCTCTACATAAAAGGTTCTAATGAAAGTTTTGAATAGGCGATGACAATCGGAGAAATAAGAGCTTAAAGCTTTAAAGTAATTGATTTCGCTTATTCGAACTGTTCTTTTTGTCTGTTTTTAATTCCTTGTTATTTTTTAATTGCTTATAGTTGGATAATGTATTCGAAAAAAAAAACAGGTTCCAAGATTCCAAGACCTTGTAACTAGCGGGACGGTTTCTAGTGTTGCCGACCCTTCCAGGTAAGATTGTAAATCCTACCTTTCAAGACTGGTGGAACCAAAATAATAGCTGTCGGGGTTCGGTCACTGCTACTTCGGTCACCCTTCATCAGGGCTGTAAATACAAGTAGGACATATTTAACACTAATATATGCACATATCTATGTAAATATACCAAACATATATATATATATATATATATATATATATATATATATATATATATATATATCTATATAATATATATATATTTATATATAAGCATATACACATACACATATACACGCACACATATGTACATATATATGCCCACATACATACACATATGGGGTATGTATTATTAAGTAGCAGTGACCGAACCCGGACAATCCCTACCTTGCATCATCAACGGTCAACGATCTCCTGTCAACAAAATAATAACTGCTTCTATTTTAATCATTCGAAATTAGACTAGGGATAAGAACGGAACCGCGCTAAGATGAGGCTGTTCCTGCGAGTCGGACTTTTATTAGCGCGGTTCCTCCCTTCCCCATAGGGAGGAACCCCGCTTATAAGGTTGATACAATGAAACAATCCGGAAGTGCCGACAAGAAAATTTCGCGTTTCAGAACCCCTAAAGACCGAAAATAACGGTGGTTCAAATTTGTATATATATATATATATATATATATATATATATATATATATATATTTATTTATATATATATATTTATATATATATACGTATATATATATATATATATATATATATATATATATGTATATATTTATTTATATATATATATTTATATATATATACATATATATATATATATATATATATATATATATATATATTTGTCTGTTCGCTCATTTCTGGCTTCCCTGATGGTCCGATTTTGATGAAATTTGGTACAAAAATCCTTCGTCCAATTTGAAAGGTCAAGTTCGTTAACCAGCAAAATCCGCCTACTGGAAGATGGCGTTTGGGGCGAAATTCGCACAAAAAAAATCGTAACGCTTACGTTTTTGAGTTCATAAGCTTCTAAGTACTCGTTTTATATGATTCCTGGGCTAGGAAAACGAATGAAACCATTTTCAAGGCGATAGCTTTAACCGTTTTCGAGAAAATTGGAAAAATATTTTTTGAATACCGTTTTTGGTTTGGGTACTTAGAATCATGGGATTCAGTTGAAACATTTTCTGCATGTTCTACTTTCATCAAAACTAATATGTTGAAATTTTGGTTACGTTTGGAGTTGAGGAAGGGTTAGAATAAAATATTTTATTAACAGACATAAAAAGTTTTAGTAACTTTGTTTACTTTCCTTAATATCTCGAAAAAGGTTGAAAATCTTGGTAAACGGAAGAATACCATTAGAAAGCTTATTAAATGCTCTAAAAAAAAAAGGTTCTAATGAAAGTTTTGATTAGGCGATGTCAATCGGAGAAATAAGAGCTTAAAACTTTAAAGTAATTGATTTCGCTTATTCGAACTGTTCTTTTTGTCTGTTTTTTATTCCTTGTTATTTTTTAATTGCTTATTGTTGGATAATGTATTTGAAAATAAAACAGGTTAAGCAAAATAAGAAAAACAATTTAATGTTAGAGATATGGATTTCCAAGATATATAGCTTTTCAACTGCCTAGCGTCCGTCCTAGGGAGGGTTCTTTGTCTTTGATTTTGGTACATAGAATTATGGGATACAGTTGAAACATTTTCCGCATGTTGGAGTTTCATCAACACTAATATGTTGAAATTTTTGTTACGTTTAGAGTAAGGAAGGGTTAGAATAAAATATCTTTTTAACAGACAAAAAAAAGTTTTGGTAACTTTGTATAATTTCGTTAGTATCTCGAAAACCGTTGACAATCTTGTGAAGCGGAAGATTACTATTCGGAAGCTTACTAAATGCTCTACAAAAAAGGTTCTGAAGAAAGTTTTAATTAGGCGATGTCAATCGGAGAAAAAAGTGCTTAAAGCTTTAAATTAATTGATTTCGTTTATTCCAATGGTTCTTTTTGGCTGTTTTATTTCTTGTTATTTTTTAATTGCTTATAGTTGGATAATGTATTTGACAATAAAACTTGTTAAGTAAAATAACAAAAACAATTTATTGTTAGAAATATAGATTTCCAAGATTCCAAGACCTTGTCACTAGCGGGTCTGTTTCTAGTGTAGCGGACCCTTCCAGGTAAGATTGTAAATCATGACCTTTCGAGACTTTACTACTCACAGGAATGGCGTTAGTGACCTTAAGGGTTGACACGCCATTATAATAATTAATTTTAAAAAAAAGACTGGTGGAACCAAAATAATAACTGCTTCTATTTTAATCTTTCCAAATTAGACTAGGGATATGAACGGAACCGCGCTAAGATGATGCAGTCCTGCGAGACGGACTTTTTTGAGTTTATATGCTTGTAAGTACCCGTTTTATAGGTTTCTTGGGCTAGTAAAACGAATGAAACCATTTTTAAGGTGATAGATTTAACCGTTTCTGAGAAAATCGGGAAAAAAGTTGTTAAATCTAGTTTTTGGTTTGGTTACTTAGAATCATGGGATTCAGTTGAAACATTTTTTGCATGTTTGAATTTCATCAAAATTAACATGTTAAACTTTTGGTTGCGTTTGGAGTTAAGGGAGAGTTAGAATAAAATATTTTATGAACAGACATGAAAAGTTTTGGGAACTTCGTATAATTTCATTAATATCTCGAACACGGTTGGGAAATTTTCATAAGTGGATAGAAACTATTTGAAAGCTTTCTAAATTCTCTACAAAAAAGATTCTGAAACAAATTTTGATGAGGTGATGTCGATCGAAGAAATAAGTGCTTAAAACTTCAAATACGTCTGTTTAATTCTTATGAACGGGTTTTTGTCGTTCTTTTTGTAATTTTTGTGTCTTTCCCTTAGTTTTTTATTGATTTTTATTTTTGTAATTTCTTATGTTAGGAAAATGTATTTGTGTGTAAAACAGGGTAGGTAAAATGAGACCAATTTTCTGTTGCTTGAAATAATGAAAAGTTTTGGGAACTTCGTATACTTTCATTAATATCTCGAAAACGGTTGAAAATCTTGGGAAGCGAAAGGTTACCATTCGAAAGCTTACTAAATGGTCTACAAAAAAGGTTCTGAAGAAAGTTTTGAATAAGCGATGTCAATCGGAGAAATAAGAGGTTAAACTTTGAAGTAATTGATTTCGTTTATTTGAACGGTTCTTGTTGTCTGTTTTTATTCCTTGTTATTTTTTAATTGCTTAAAGTTGGATAATGTATTTGACAATAAAACAGATTAAGTAAAATAAGAAAAACAATTCATTGTTAGAAATATAGCTTGCCAAGAGAAAGATATTCGATGACGTCTTTTGAATCTTTTCAATTGCCTTTATGCTGTTGTTTTTTTATTTATTTTTTTTTTTTTTGGTGATTTTATTTGTAGAATTATAACTGTAGTAGAAGAACACAAGAAAATTTGAATAATTTTGATATTTTTCAATGCATTGAAACGTATGAAATAGGTATGTCTAGAAGAAGATCTTGGGCCTGGTGGACCCGGCCAGGTAAAGTCATAAACAACCCCTTTGAACAAAGGCCGAACCAAATATTATCTGTTTCTATTCTAAGCTTTTCAAATGACAATAGGGATATGAACGGAACCGCGCTAAGATGATGCAGTTCCTGCGAGTCGGACTTTTTTTCAATTCGACCCTCATCTGTCCCTGTGTGCCACAGTGCCTGTGATTATTTTACCAAAACAGAAATGTGATATAATGTGCTCCTCAAGTTTTATTGTGATATTAAATTAATTATTGCGTGTACATATATATATATATATATATATATATATATATATATATATATATATATATATATTTTTAGAATTAATTTTACTTTCCTGAACTCAAATGCTTGTTTTCCTTTATGAATAGTCTTTTACGTTTTAAAAGTTTATTTTATTCACCTAATAATTAAAAATAAATGCATAAATCCCAATAACTTATTGCATTTGAGGCCCAAAAATGGCTCTGGGTCGGAGACGGTCGACCCAACGTTTATGTGTGAGTGTCAACCTTAAACTTTTATAGAGGAGGGTTAAAAAATAATTCTAAATGAATTTTAATAACAAATATTTTTAATTTAAATACAATGCGTAGCGATATATAAAATGTTATAGCAAACGCTCATTCATCATATTGAAACATGTTTTAGAATGTACCTTCTTTTCAATTTTACCAAAAAACCAGTCCGTTAAATTTAACAAATTAGGCAACTTTCACAGCAGGAATTCATTCTACTTTAAAATTGCTACATTTTTTGGAAGATTGTTAAAAAATGAATCCCCAAATTGATTTGAACTAATGTAATGGTATCCTGAATTGACACTTACTCCAGAAAATGAATGCCTTGAATTTCATGCTTTTTGATCAGATATATTGTATGCAAGTGGAAATATATTGATCTAGCTGGTGAATTTTATTTACTTTTAATTTGTTTGAATTTTTGTTTCTTTATTAATTGCTTCAAATAAATATGTATGTATTGATTGAATTGACACAGTTTTCAATAGTCTTGCTACTCAACATGAGTTCTTATCAGAATTGGAGCAGAAAGTCGTCAGAAGAGTTTACACCTGAAAATTCTTCACCATGCATTTCCTGCTTTGTGTTGTGCTCAATAAAGTCTACAAATATCTATGGAGTGTATTTAATTTGTGTAATACTCATGAGCGTATTTGTACTAATGATGATTCTACCTGATTTATAATTTGCACTAATGGTGATTCTACCTGATATATAATTTGCACTAATGATGATTCTACCTGATATATAATTTGCACTAATGATGATTCTACCTGATATATAATTTGCACTAATGATGATTCTACCTGATATATAATTTGTGCTCTAATGATGATTCTACCTGATATATAATTAGCACTAATGATGATTCTACCTGATATATAATTTGCACTAATGATGATTCTACCTGATATATAATTTGCACTAATGATGATTCTACCTGATATATAATTGACAAGAAGTATGATTACATTAATCATGCTGGATCCGAGGACTATCAGCCACCCCCAGCCTCCATCGGGCGGCACCATCTTTATACCTTTTCTCCTCATGTCAGCCTGTAAAGGAGAAATCATTAACCAATTAGAACATGCTGGACTTATAAATATTTAACCACTACACCTAACACAACATTATTTTATTCTCTCTCTTTTACTACATTTTTCATGAAAATTTAACTGCCAAGTTGGGATTTGAACCAAGAATCTCTCCAGTTTCACGGTCAATGCATTAACAATTACCACAAGAAGCTTCATCTTACAGCTTAACACTCTCTGTGTTATTACATTATGTTATTATTTATAAATCAATTGAAGTGTTAATTACAAACACCAGACAAGTCCAAAAAATGATATTTTGAGATGAATACCTGTTCCTCCTCTGCAAAGTCAGCTCTACATTTTGACATTATTGCTGTCACCAAAAAACAGATAGGCCACATTATTTATGAGTGTGAAGTGTTAGTGATTCTACAAAATAAGACAGGTTTAACAAAAAAAAAAAAAAAAAAATGGTTTTTGGGCTCTCAAAAACGACGGAGGGACTTTAAAATTTAACAACAAACTAATATATGTAAATTTTGGTTTTGTTTAGAAGAGAGGCACATTGGGACAAGCTTATAATGTAACATACATGGAACAGTTTTGTACTGCAGGTAAATTTCATTTTTCGAAATCGTGATAAGGTTTCTATTCTAAACTTTCCCAATCACACCATGCACTACTATGGTGTAGTAGCAGTTATTTGGACGTTTTAGAACTAAAACGGATATAATGATTATTATCATCATTATTAGGATGTCTTAGTACGTAGTAACTACTAAGACCTACTAGGACCCTAGTACTCGTAATATTAGTCAGGGGTTTTCCCCTTATAATAATTGTTGACATAAATCTAAGTATTTAAGAGTTAAAACTAGAATTAGTTTCCACTCTTAATTGCATTCAATCTTCACCATAAACCATCTTTATTTATTTGGCAATTCATTTTCTTTTTCACATTTTGACGTTTCGGACTCAACACCATCCTCATGAGACTTCACTAATCTGTTCACATATCATTCTCCCTGTTTCAACAAGGGCTCGTAATCAATGTAATATTGCAGCTACTACCTTTAAATATCAGTTACATTTGAATTGGCACCATTAATAAGCTTTTCAAAAATTCCATAACTAAAAAACTTACACTTTTCCATTATTTAAGCTACAACACAGTCCATGTGGCCACAGCATTCCACACTGGAGGACCGGGTGATTTGGGGTATGGAATACTAAACAACCTAGAACTTGGAAAAGTTAGCCAACTAAAACGCTATTACATAAAACAATATATACTTTTTTCCAAGTAATTTATTTACTTTATTTTTGAGCTTTTTATGCTCCAATTTACCGATGAAATCAAAATTCGGGGGAATTTGTTTGTTTACAATCATATTCAAAAATTCACCTATTCGCGCGCCCTTGGACATACCAAAATGGCCGATTTTAGGCTTCCATTTTGAGCACTTTCCTCCGAAGGAAAGTAGTTATTGAGGTTGCACTCATGACGGAATGTTTGAAAAATGTACTCAATTCTTCATCGATTATATCTAGTAGCCACCGAAAATGACCCCCGTTAAAATTGATATAATATATATATATATATATATATATATATATATATATATATATATATATATATATATACACACACATTCACATATGTGTGTTTATTAACACGATAGTGGCCAGAGTTTTTTTATTTTCGTCACGATACTTGGTATATACCGTTCAATTAGCAAACGAATGAACGAGTTAACCACCAAAATATGTCCACCGGAGGGAGGGTTTACCCCTGACCGAAAACAATTTGACCACGCCAGCCGTAGTTTTTTTCATATTTCTACGAAACTTGGTATTCATAGTGGTAATCCATAGAGAAAAAATGGGTCGTAAAAATAAACTAAATCGGTTCATTAGGAGGGGGGGGGGGTTACTCGCGCGGTTCCGTTCTTAATCTTAATTTCATTTGGAAAGGTTGAATTAGAAACAGTTATAATTTTGGTTAGACCTTTCATGAAATAATTTATGACCTCAAATAGGTCACGGTTGCAAGGGTACATACCTCACTACCCGACATAGAAAAATGACTTCCTGGCCTTGTCGTCAAGGTTCGCTCTAGAAATACATCCCAAAACAACAGACATACTGTTTCTTATTTTCTTTTACTATAATACTAATTTTACAGATAAATGCAATTTAAAACGAAATAAATTAAAAAGTGATTTAAACACAGTTAAAACCCCGTTCAAAAGAACAAAACAAACACATTTGGAGTTTTAAGCACCTACTGTCTCCGATTGACATGGCCTAATTGAAAATTGCTTCAGTATCGTTTTTGTAGAGAATTTAGGAAGCTTTCGAATGGTAACCTTCCGCTTACCAAGATTCCCAACCGTTTTCGAGATATTAGGAAAAACATACGAAGTTCCCAAAACTTTTCATGTCTACAAATAAAATATTTTATTCTAATTCTTCCTTAACACCAAACGTAACTGAAATTTAAACATATTTGTTTATAAGAATTTCAAACATATAGAAAATATTTTAACTGAATCCCATGATTCTAAGTACCCAAACCAAAATCTTGATTCAACAACTTTTTTCCCCTTTTCTCGAAAACAGTTAAAGCTTTTGCCTTAAAAATGGGTTAAATCGTTTTCTTAGGCCAAGAAACCTATAAAACGAGTACGCGCAGGAATATGATGTAAGCGTAACGATTTTTTTTCGCGTGAATTCTGCTCCAAAAACTATGTCCTGGTGGACGGATTTTGCTGGTTAACGAACTTGTCATTTCAAAGTGGACGAAAGATGTTTGTTGCAAATTTAATCAACATTTTTGAGCCATAGAGAGAGAGAGAGAGCGCGAACAGACAAGTGTTAGAAACATGAACACACAATTTTCTTGACTTGGGGTCATTTGAAAAGTAGAAAACTCCTGATTTGTGAATCACTTCTTAACCTTAATTCACCTTACGTGCTTCTTAGTCCCATTTTAATCTTGAAACGAAAATTAAGCAATTCTTCTTTTTTTTCAGAAAAATAAGATTATATAAATAAATACAGATAAACACTCCACGCGAGCACACACACTAGCGCATATATATTTTTGTTTATGGGCTTACTAATACGTATACGCATTTATATGTATTCACGGATACACATCTACTAGCAACATTACATACACATTATCTGGATCATGCGCAAGTGTACTTGTTGGTTTCTAACTGGTTCGCCCTGAGCAGTTAGTGCAGGCCATCCCGGGCTCGCCAAGAAAGTCTCTATCAAGGATTCGTTGCCAACATTTTATATATATATATATATATATATATATATATATATATATATATATATATATATTACAATCTACAGTACCCGCAAATAAAAAGTTTGCATTAAATTTATTATGCAATAATGTTGAGTTTGATAGCATTCCGAAACTTCTAACACATATGCGTAGTTTTGTATCATATAGTGAGGAAACAAGTTTAAAAGGATTTTGCGTTCTCAGTATAGAATAATTACAATGTAATAATAACGATGTTCTGTTAACATATTCAGAATAATAACTAAATATTCTTAAGACCGTGGGTTCGATTCCCACTAGGGTTGGTGGGTTTTCCGTAGGTAAAAGAAAAGGCATCAGCCCTATCCTGGCTAGAAAAGGGAGGTAACCTTTAGATAACCCGCCCAAAAATTCGTTGTCAATTATAAATGGACGTTTATATTTAAGTAATAATAATGATTTTTTTTTTTTGTAATATGAATTGTGATAACTTTATATGTTTATAATAATTATGACATTGTAAACGCACCAAAATTTGGGGTATGGAATACTGAGAACAAAGAACTTCGAATACATAGTTAGCAAAATACGCTATTGCAACTAAGTGATCATATTTAATTTATTTTTGACACATGTTTACCAATTAAATGAAAATCCCGGGAGGGGGGGGAGGGGGTTATTGCCCCCACCCCTATAAACGCATATGTTTATATACTCAGAAAAATAATGAAATTTTAATTAATGAACTTAAAATAATAAATACATTTTCATCTTATATAGATTTTTATAAAACGTAAAACGATTTTTTTTATCACTATCTACTGAAAAAAATATATAAAAATGGATTTAAGATGTTTTCAAAAACAACAAAGATATGTATTGCTCCACAAGAAGTTACCTCAAGTGCGGCACGCCTTCGAAACGTGACACTTTTTTCTTACATCAGTACATCTATATATATAAAAATCACGTGTCTGTCTGTTTTTCTGTTTGTTCCTCATACAAATCTACACCGTTTGACCGATTTTGACCAAACTTGGAATAATGGTAGTTCTTGATACGAGAAATCTCCTAGGCTAGGTCAAAAAAATCTAGCAGCTGTCTGTTTGTATGTTTGTCCCTTATACAAATCCACACCGTTCATCCGATTTTGACTAAACTCGGTACGCATGTTGATCTTAATCTGGGGATAGTCGTAGGCTAAGTCAAAAACGTCTACCAGCTGTCTGTCTGTATGTTTATCCCTTATACAAATACACACCGTTCGTCCGATTTTGACTAAACTCGGTACACATGTAGATCTTAATCTGGGAAGTGTCGTAGGCTAAGTCAAAAACGTCTTATAGCTGTCTGTCTGTATGTTTGTCCCTTATACAAATCCACACAGTTCGTCCGATTTTGACTAAACTCGGTTCACATGTAGATCTTAATCTGGGGAGTGTCGTAGGTTAAGTCAAAAACGTCTACCAGATGTCTGTCTGTATGTTGTTGTTTTTTTTTTATAAAAACCCACACCGTTAGACCGATTTTTACCAAACTTGGCATACATGTATGTCTTGATACGGGGGGTGTTGTAGGTTATGTCAATGTCGTCTAGGACTCACAGTTAGGAGGTCACGGGTTTCGAAACAGTTTCTGATTCGTGTTATTAGATTTTAATACTTATTTGGTTTCTAATTTATTTAGGCTTTTCTATATGCAGAAAGTAGGTATAGCATGGCACGCCGGGTAACAGCTAGTATATATATATATTTCTTGGTGAATTGACTGCTTCTATATATTCTCTTTCTCTTCTAGATCTTATAGGTCAAAAAGTTGTTTTAAACTTCTTTTTATAATTTTATATTTCATTTTTACCGAGTTGTTTCTGGCATTTGGCTTCTCTTCACAAGACACTTTTTTTACCACTTTCCTCCGAAGGAAAGTAAGCTATTGAGGTTGCACTCATGACGGAATTTTTGAAAAATTTCTTCAAATCATTATCGATCCTACCTAGTAGACACCGAAAATGACCCCCGTTATATATATATATATATATATATATATATATATATATATATATATATATATATATAGTGGCCAGAGCTTTTGTTTTTTCGTCACGAAACTTGGTATATAGCACTAAATTAGCAAACGATTGAACGAGTTCCTTAACCACCAAAGAGACCACCGGAAGGGAGGGTTTACCCCGAACCCAAAACACTAATTTGACCATGCCAGCCGTAATATTTATTATATTTCAACGAAACTTGGTATTCGTAATGGTAATCTAGAGAGAAAAGAGAGATGTAAAAATAAACTAAATCGGTTCATTAGAAGGAGGGGGGGGGTTACTCCGGACCCAAATTACTAATATACTCATACCGGTCGTAATTTCTGCTGTATTGTAACGAAACGCGGTATACGTCGTGGGTAACTCATGGTTTTCAGATATTCTGAAGCAGAGTGTTATTTTCTTTGTTAAATTCAGAATAATAACGACAATTTTGCTGTAAGGCGACAGTAATAATTTTTCTGTTTATACATTCCTAATGATAATGATGTAGTTTGATTTTAACGTCCCTTTTAAAAAAAAAAAAAAAACAGAGATTTTTTGGGATTGGTTATCTGTAGGTTATTACTCTAAATAATAAAATATTTTTTTTAAATTTAATGTAATTGTTCTTAATTTCGGGATAATAGTGAAATTTAATTTGTTAATTGATTATATGTGAATGAAATAGAAATAGAATTTTCTATAACTTTTGAAAATTTAAGTAAAATATTTTTTAAAGGCTACCAAAAAATGTCAATGACATGAACATTTGTACAAAATAAAGGGAAAAGATTTAGTTTATTAAAAATAATTTATTACTTATCTGTTTTTTATTTTATAGTTGCCTTTATGTTTGGTATTTTTATTATTCTATTTTTTTTTCTCTTTTTGCCCTTTTTTTTGTCTTGTATAGTTGATAGATTCAGTTATTTAATTTTTTATTTAAATGTTTTATTTTTGATGTGCTAGACCTTTTATTTTGCTTGCACTCTAGGTATTTATAGAGCTAATCGCCTAGTTGCTTGCTCTTAAATCATATAAATAAATAATAATTTTTCTGTTTATACATTCCTAATAATAATGATGTAGTTTGATTTTAACGTCCCTTTTTAAAAAAAAAAAAACAGAGATTTTTTGGGATTGGTTATCTGTAGGTTATTACTCTAAATAATAAAATATTTTTTTTTAAAATTTAATGTAATTGTTCTTAATTTCGGGATAATAGTGAAATTTAATTTGCTAATTGATTATATGTGAATGAAATAGAAATTGAATTTTCTATAACTTTTGAAAATTTAAGAAAAATATTTTTTAAAGGCTACCAAAAAATGTCAATGACAAGAACCTACCTCAAGTGTGCCCTGCCTAAAGATGAGTGATTCAAACTGACACTTGTTCTTCTTACACATGATGAGAGGCCTGGATAACAGCAGATTTTATCATTTATGACTATTATTAATGAAATACTCAAGTTAAAATGTTCATCTCGAATCCTCATGAGTGAATTACAGTAGAAAATATTGTCCGTTCGTTCGTTTGAAACTCCAAACAGATCGATTTCAAGATAACGTTCAGAAGGTCAAGTGTTTACTTTTCAAGTGTATTTTAGAAATCCCGAACAAGATAACAAAAGCCAAGATAATCTTGTTTTGAAGCAAAATCTATTAAGTACTATATTTTTCGTGGCTTTTTTTGTTTAACATTTTATTTATCAAAAGCGTTAATAGGCGCTTGAACTGATTGGTGATTTTTATCAAAGAAATCATATTCAGAGGTTTTGTTCTCTGATAGAAGTGACGGATTCAGGAAAAAGAAATGAACTTTTTTTAATAGTGTAAAAAAAAAAAAAAAAAAAAAAATTGTATTTGAAATTTACAAGTCAATATTTACAGTTCAGAGGTATTTAAATTATATCGCACTAGTATTTCTAAAGTTACACAACTCGAAATAAAACTCAACTGAAAATGTGTTTCTCTTGCCTATGTAGGGGCCTTAATTAAGACAGGAAGGGTGACACAAGTGCCCTCTGGTGTACAAGATCTGAAGCTAGGTACATACAGTTTTCATGGTTGATAAGTAGATATTTACCAAGTCTTTCACAGTTATAATTATGACGGTGTGAAAAAAACAAAAACGAATTTTGAGTTGTGTCACTTTAGAAATACTAGTGCGATATATTAACAACACAATTTAAATCCAATTTGGAGACCCAGTGGTCGTAAGGATTAAGGCGCGATTCCTCCTTGGCTAGGGTCGTGGGTTCGATTCTCACTAAGGTTAATGCCTTTTCTTGGGAATGAAAGAAAATACAGGATATATATTCTGGCTAAAAAATGGTGGTAACCTGTAGTTAATCAATCCCAAACATCAGAGTTATGTATAAGGTCATCCCAAAAGTTAGGTCGGCTTTCATTATTCTGTCTTTTTTATTACCTCCTTTTCAATTTATTTTTGTGTACATTTTTCATTTATTAATATATTTCAATAGAAAAGCCCGCCAGACGTAGGTTCACAAAGCCGCCGCAAGGAGCGCTTTCTACCACTAGAGTGACTGTATCCTGTTCCTGCCTTAGATCAAAATACGATAATATGAGGTTTTTTGTATTTATTACGTAGTGCAATAGGTACCATGTGTAAACATAACTCTGGAAGCAAATTAATAATTGATCAGTTATCCATTACAAATTTAAAAGAGAACTATTCATGTTTTTATTTTATTTATGTAGGATATTTTAAGCAAATTGTTCTGGAAAGCAGTCTACACTACCCAAATTCTGAGGAAAGTGCTTAGTTATGCAGCTCCTGCGTGACGGACTTTTCATTTATTATACCACTAAATACATTCTATTTATCATGCTTTGGTTGTGTTGAAATTTCATTTGGAATGGATCTCCCAAGACGCCTCTTTGGGAATTCGATAAAGGAGAAAATGCCGCTTGTAGAAATATAGAGCGAAAATGTCATTAATGAGCGACAAGTGCAGCGGTGGTTTGAACGATTTCGAGCGGGAAACCGCAAGCTTGAAGACGAGCCTCGTACAGGTCTAGCAACAGAGCTTGACGACCAACTCCTGCAGGCTACTGTAGAAGAAAATTCTGTTGTAACAGTCGAAGAGCTAGCAGAAAAACCTGGATCAAAATATCCTACAGTCCACCGACGTAAACCGTCATTACTTATTGGGATGACCTAAAAGTGGACGTTACAGTTTAAATAAATACTTGTTAATCCAATTAAATTTATATCCAAGCGAATCAAAATCTATATTATAAAAATGAATCGCTGAATTTGTTGCTAAGCGCAAATCTCGAGAGCAGCTGAACCGATTTCGCTAATTCTTTTTTTATAATATTCCTAGAAGTACGAGGATGATTCTTACGGAGAGAAAAATTTAAAAAAATGCCCAAAAAGTCTAAAAACAACGCTTTTCTATATTCCCATACAAAAGATTCGTAATAATACTTAAAAGTCAATTTCAACTTTAATACCATAAAGTTTAAGTGTTAGTGTAAGGGTTCCGGGAAGGCAAAACAATCCATTATTATTAACTAAGAATTTTGGGGCTGGTTATCTATAGATAACCAGCCTTTTCTAGCCAGGATAGGGTTCTAAAGAAAAGCCACCACCGCGTACTGGAAATCAAACCCACGACCTCTGGTACGGAGTGTTAAGTGCTCACACCTTAACACTTACGGCCACCGGGCCTTAAATTGTAATTATAAAATGTAGCTTTATTCAAGATATGATCTTTTGACAAAGATAAATATGACCCCAGATTCTAACCTGTTCCTGAAGTTAATTACAACATTCAACTCATGTTTCCAAATGACATCGTTCGGAGCAACGGAAATAGTTTTTTTTTTTTTTTTTTTTTTTTTTTTTTTTTACGGCGCATCGACAAATCTGGGCCATTAGCGCCGAACGGAAATAGTTAAACATAATGCTGTAAATGGTCAACAATTTAATTAATTAAGCTGGATGGTCTATTGAATGAGCAGAATGAAAAGTTGAAATTACAATTTAAATCACACATACACAAATTACAAAGATACAATCACGCTATTGTCTTCAATCCTGACAATGATCCATCTGGAGAGTACATTCAATGCACCTGCTGTTGACAACGTTGCTGGAATCATGTTTCTTTGAAAGAAATCCTTTTTTTTTTTTTTTATTGTTTGGAAGGGTGTATTCAACCGTGGGAGGTCATGGGCACCCAACAAAGAAAGGAGTCTTAAATCAATGTAAATATATTCTTTAAAGTTGATTATATGGAAAATGAAGAATTGAAATCAGGAAGGGAAAAATAATTTAAAAAGAAAATCTAAAAGCCTTCCACCCACATCGCGGAACGGACACAGTCCGAGCCCAGAACCACCGCGACACCGCTCTCCTTGTAAATCTATAAGCCTCCAGCCCACATCGCGGAACGGACACCGTCCGAGCCCAGAACCACCGCGACACCGCTGCACTGCTCCCCTTGTAAAAATGCTTCATGAGGGGAAACTTAATCATGCAAGAAGGCTCTACAGGGAGTTGTGCTCGCCCCCTCCCCCGGGAGGGCGTCCACAATCTCCAGAGCCCGGGACTGTGACAGTCCAGAGAGTACAGCGATGCCACGGCAGGACCGAACCCGGCGGAACCCAGGCCACAGATAGGGAGAGGAGCTGCACCTCACCGAAGAGACGTTGTAAATATTGCTGTTTCGCATTTACAAAACTAAATTATTTATGAAAGTTAGTATTTTTGCTGGAGTCAATTGAGTATTCTATATATAATTTTCTTTACTTGTTGTTTAGAAAAAAAATAAGTAAATAAATAATTAGATATTGAAAAAAAAAATCCTTATTCGAAGCATAAATAATAAACTAGAAGCCAATGGTAATACACACCATCCATACGACGCTATCCAATATCCATACGACGCTATCCAATATCCTCTAATATTCTGGAAGGTACGAGACGGATATTCCATAAATATTAAACAAGGAGATAATAAAAAACGTCATCAAGTTCATTAAAGATGCTAACTTGTTTGCAGAAATATAAGATAAGTTAAAGATAAGTTTATCTTCATGTACGTATAAGTTAATATATAAAAAAAAAAAATTAGTTGTATTTTGAACGGTTAGATTTAATGTAAGGAATACTTGTAAATAAATATATTTAGGTGTAAGTGTAAGAATGTATGTATGTGTATGAGTATGTATATGGGTGTACGTATACATATGTATGTGTGTGTTTATGAGTGTGCGTGTTTATAAATGTGTATATGTGCATATATACATATGTGTCTATATGTATATATATGTGGATGCGTATGTGTGTGTATATGTATATGTAGAAGTAGCTATAAGTGAAAAAAGAAAGGAATATAGCATCTAGTGTTTAAGTGCTTTAATTTAATGAGAAAAAAATAAATAAGTTGTGTACATTTATATGTAATTCTATTGGAAAAAAAATAAAATAATAAAAAAAAAGAATAAAAAGAAAAAAAAGAAAAAAATGAAAAGAAAAAAATAAAATAAAAAAAGTAAAAATAAAAAAAAAATAAAATAAAATAAAATAAAAAATAAATTAAGAAAAAATAAAAAAAGAAAATAAAAATAAATAAATATATACATAATAAATAAACAAAAAATACAAAAAATAAATAAATAAATAAATAATTAAAAAAAAAATAAAATAAAAAAAAAAAAAATTAGATATATTTTGTACGGTTAGATTTAATGTAAGGAATACTTGTAAATAAATATATTTAGGTGTAAGAGTATAAGTATATATATGCATATATATGTGTGTGTGTGTGTGTGTGTGTGTGTGTGTGTGTATGTATATGTATGCATGCGTGTATATGTATGTGTGCGTGTTTATAAATATGTATATATGTATGTATGGATGTGTGTGTGTATGTATGTATGTATATGTGTGTGTGTATGTATATGTATGCATGTGTGTATATGTATGTGTGTGTGTGTATATATATATATATATATACATAGAAGTAGCTATAAGTGAAACAGAAAGGAATATACCATCTATTGTTAGCTTTAAATTAATGAGAAAAAATAAATAAATAAAAAAGTTGTGTACAGTTATATGTTATTCTAATTAAAAAAAAGGAACAGAATGTGCTTACATATTTCATGAGGTTAATTAGTTAAAAACTAGGTTTAATTAAAAAACAAAAAAACAAAAAACAAAAGGTTCATAGGACGATTAAAACAGTAAGTTGTTCGTCCTTTAATTCATTCCATTCCATTCCATTAAACAAGGAGATCCCGTAACAGGTACAGGATTATTATTTGACTACCAAAATATTCGCATATGGCAAAACAACGTACAAAATAATGTATATGACAAAACAAGGTTTGCCGGGTCAGCTAGTTATTTATAAATGTCTAGTTTGTACCATAGCACATAAAGCTTTTGGCGTCTGCTATGCCGTAGTCTGTCTCGATGGAAATCCATAGAATGCAGCAACGTTTCTACGGATAAGGGAAATTTTTGAAATTTAAGAAAAAGCATATCTAAATAAATTAAGAACATTTGATTATTATGTGATTAATACAAATAATTATAGGAATTACTGAAAAAATAGAAACGACGAATGAACCAAGATTACTAAATTTCGAAAGATTTATTGCAGTGGTTTATCGAATATTTATCTATTGTTATTAAGATTATTGGATGAATTGTATATTTTGTAAATTTTTAGGCGAATTCTTCTGTCGTATGTGAGATAAACATGATGATAAAATGACCGTCTTTTAATGATATCCTTGGACTACCACAAACTTGAACTGCCCAAATTTGGACCACCGGTATTTTCCTAACACATGGGGTCTGAAATGTGGACGAATCTCATGGGCATGTCCGGAATGCGACATCGCCTCTAGTTCATTAAGCGAGTTTCCTCCTTACAAATTGCGTGAAGAAACGCGCTGAATGATCCGTTCACCTGAGGTGCAGATACTATAGAGGTATCTGATTCGTGACCATACGGCACACTAGGGAGATAGTGTGGTCAGTACTATGCTCCGGCCGCCTGATTTTTCCCTTGCCGCTTCGACTGCTAGAGTCATTAGCACCAAGGTACCCATTAATAAATTAATTAAAGGCTGGGTTGGCCTATGGACGGCCAGGGAGGCCAAATTCATTCCATGAGCGAAGACACTAGAAGAAATCATCTTTTGTGCTTGCTCGGGATTTGAACTCAGGTCGTCAAGTGCTCTACCTTTGAGCTAAACTCGCCCCCATATATATATATATATATATATATATATATATATATATATATATATATATATATAGGGGTCTCCCGTGGTCTAATGGCTAGCGCCTTGAATTCATAAGCGGGAGATGGTGGGTTCGATTCCCAACCTCTGGCAGGAATTTTATCATCCCACGGCTCGCTGGTAAAATGACCTAGATGTAGATGCGCCGTTAAAAAAAAAAAAAAAAAAAAAAAAAAAAAAAAAAAAAAAAAAAAAAAAAAAAAAAAAAAACTATATATATATATATATATATTTGTACATATGAATGTGGACGATTCTCATCGGTATCTCCGGAATGCGTCTAGTCCATTTAGCGAGTTTTCTCCTAACAAATTGCTTGAAGAAACGCGCTGAATGATCCGTTCACGTGAAGAGTGCGCTATTTTGAGCTTATGAAGTGGCTATTGAGGATGCGCTGTGATACGTAACTCCTGATGAGAAGTGGTTTATTGTACTGACGTCAAGAAAGAAATTGTCAGTGCTATTATAAACGAATTAACTTTATTGTCGGCTGTATAAAGGACAATTTGTTGAAATATCATTGACACAAAATGTTCTAATTTTAAATGCTAAGAATTATCAAACGTACACGATACATTCTAAAAATTAGATTTGGAAGAAGAGGATCAATTACCAAAAAAAAAAAAAGTTTACGAATTTATTTCTAGTTTAATTAAAACAAAATAATGATTTTTATAATTATTATCATGCCCAATACAAAGTCTAATCAATAAATAATACGGATTTTTAATAATTATAAATATGTGGAACCGCTTATAATGGTTTAAATGAGCCCATCTAGGGGTCAATTTAACCACTAGTCGGTATTAGAAACTCAAACAAAAGGTTTTAATAAATTATTATCGAGAAAAAGTCGTACCATCTTACCGACTTTTAAAAGCTTTGAATAGAAATATTTTCCTATTTATCTTAGGAAAGTTGACCTATTTATCTTAGGAAAGTTGACCTATTTACCTTAGGAAAGTTCACCTATTTATCTTAGGAAAGTTGACCTATTTATCTTAGGAAAGTTGACCTATTTATCTTAGGAAAGTTGACCTATTTACCTTAGGAAAGTTGACCTATTTACCTTAGGAAAGTTGACCTATTTACCTTAGGAAAGTTGACCTATTTATCTTAGGAAAGTTGACCTATTTATCTTAGGAAAGTTGACCTATTTATCTTAGGAATGTTGACCTATTTATCTTAGGAAAGTTGACCTATTTATCTTAGGAAAGTTGACCTATTTATCTTAGGAAAGTTGACCTATTTATCTTAGGAAAGTTGACCTATTTACCTTAGGAAAGTTGACCTATTTATCTTAGGAAAGTTGACCTATTTATCTTAGGAAAGTTGACCTATTTATTTTAGTAGTTCGTCTTAATCCTTATTTGTTTTATGGTTCAACGAACTAGAATGTATGCCATAACAAAATTTCAAAGAAAAATGAGTTCTGCTGTTGATTAGCGGTTAGCGGTTATTGTCAGCTGCTAAACCGTCCTAAAGAATGAGAAATTCCAACTTCATTTGCCATTTTTGATGCTTTGTTGTCCTGGCAGAGAATCATTTTAGTGCTTATGACTTTTATCATGTAGCTTGATATCAAATTTATGATACCAAACAGGCAATATTTGATAATTGCCATCTTGCTCGTGTCTGGGAGCGATATCAGCTCTATGACTACATTATTAAGTATACACATTGAACAGCACAAAGAAATAATATGCATTATTCAGAAGGGATCGTTGATCTTGGAGATTGCCAAGATAGTCATGGTTCTGTCAAAATAATTAATAAAACAAACTTATAAAATTTATAAAATTAAAAAAAAAAAATCTTATTTCCCTCCAAACGAAAATCGTTTTGATCAGGAAAATTTCATTTGAGAAGTAATGAAAAACCAGTTATTCATTTCATTTAATAAACTGGACATTAACGTTTTGGAAACTACCGCGCAGCAGGGAAAACAAACTATAGGTTATGAGCTTGTAAAAAGAATGGGGTTTAGAAATACAGACGGGCGTAGCCTATATTTATTTGAATTGGATCTATCTTTGTTTAATGTACATAAACAACAAAACATGTGCAGTCCCAGAATTGTATATTTCATTAGGAGTCGTAATAAAACTACAAGTACCGAAAGTGACCTTTGCTACACCGATTGTCGGCTTTTATTCTCATTTCCCTCAAAACTCAAGATGAAAATAATTTTAAAATGTCCAAAGTCCTATAGCAAAGTAATAGAATTTTTAGTCTGGCTCTGAGAAGTGGGGGCCCGGCCGCGCAGTGGTGCCAAACGCCCAATTTTGGGGAAAAAATTCTTTCGCAGACGGAGTGAGCGTTCTCGGTTAAGAAGGAACTGAGGGTTTCTACATCGCTGCCTTGCGGCAGGTTGCCGAGTTGGAAGGCAGAGATGGAGGACTCGGTGACTTGATTGAGCCAGCGAGGGCTGGAATTGATGTGAGTAACCGACTGTGTGAGTGGATCCGGGCGAGCTTCCCGGCCTGGGGAAAACAGCCTGCTCCAGAGTCTTGCGGACAGCCCAGGAGACTGCTGCCTCTTCCGATAAATGCGAGAGCAAGACGCAGGGCCGATTATTCCCGCCTTCAGACACTGTGGAAAAAGAATAGAAGAAGAGCGGCGAATGAAATACTCAAAGGAGGCCCAGCGCACCTTCGCCATTCACTCAATGAGTTGGAGGAATATTGGCGGCCACTGATGGATGTCCCATCTCTCCCATATCCGCTTGGTAATGTCACACGTAATAATAAGCACATCTATCCCCAATGGACGCCCATTGAGGCTGAGGAGGAACACACTTGCAAGGTTGACGCTTCTTCTTCCCCTGGCCCAGACGGCTTGAAGGTGGCGGAATGGGAGTCTGTTTCTCCTGTGCTCTGGGCTCTTTTCTACAATATTAATTTTTTGGGAGGGGAGAGTATTCCGGAAGAGATGGGGCTAGGAAGATTTTCATTCCTAAGCTGTTTGAGGGGGTCCACAACGCCCAAGTGATTATAGGCCTATTTCTGTAGCCTCAGTACCCCTCAGGCAGCTTCATAAAATCCTAGCTGTGCGCCTGAGGGATCAAAGGGCGTTTATTTCAGCCGATGACACGGCTCAAAATACAGTGGTCTTGGATGCGGTGATCAAGAAGGCGAGATATCGACGCCGCGAGTTGCACGTTGTCGCCCTTAATAATTCTGAGGCTAGTGTGAACGATCATGCCCTCAGAGCTACAAAGACCCTGAAGGCCTACCGTCCGAATTCATTAAATACACGACGGCTGTCTACGGTTGCGGGTTTACACGCCCAATCTTTTGTGGGAGAGGAATTAGGCTGGGTGATCCATTGTTCCCTTGCGGTTTCAATCTTGTAAAGGACTTGGTTCTCTAAGCAGTTACAAGTTCAATAAATTTACTTAGGGGCTCATCGTCCTATTTAAAGATGGGGCAATGATTCCCTATCATGCTTTTGCTGATGACTTGGTGAAGCTTGTGGAAAGAGGCTCTGGTGAAACTAGGACGCCTTTCCTAGCGGAGCTGGTACCCATCTTCTTTTCAACAAAGTCCGTCACGCAGGAGCTGCATAACTAAGCACTTTCATCAGAATTTGGGTAGTGTAGACTGCTTTTCAGAACAATTTGCGTAAAATATCCTACATAAATAAAATAAAAACATGAATAGTTCTCTTTTAAATTTGTAATGGGTAACTGATCAATTATTAATTTGCTTCCAGAGTTATGTTTACACATGGTACCTACTACAATACGTAATAAATACAAAAAACCTCATATTATCGTATTTTGATCTAACGCAGGAACAGGATATAGTCCCTCTAGTGGTAGAAAGCGCTCCTTGCGGCGGCTTTGTGAACCTACGTCTGGCGGGCTTTTCTATTGAAATATATTACAAAGTAAACCCCCGCTTTCCGATTGACCGATTCAGCTCATTTTTACAACACTTCTTTCTCATGAGTTACCCACGACGTATACCGCGTTTCGTTACAATACAGCAGAAATTACGACCGGTATGAGTATATTTGGAATTTGGGTCCGGAGTAAACCCCACCTTCTAATGAACCGATTTAGTTTATTTTTACAACACATATTTACCTGTAGATTACCACTACAAATACCGAGTTTCGTCGAAATATACCAAAAATCACGGCTGGTAGTGGAGAATTGGTATTGTGGGTCCGGAATAAACCCCCCCTCCTAATGAACCGATTTAGTTTATTTTTACAACACATATTTACCTGTGGATTACCACTGCGAATACCGAGTTTCGTTTAAATATACCAAAAATCACGGCTGGTAGTGGCGAATTGGTATTGTGGGTCCAGAGTAAACCCCCCCCCCCCTCCTAATGAACCGATTTAGTTCATTTTTATATCTCACTTTTCTCTCTACATTACCACAACGAATACCAAGTTTCGTTGAAATATAACAAATATTACGGCTGAAATGGTCAAATTAGTGTTTTGGGTTCGGGGTAAACGCCCCCTTCCGGTGGACCGACTTTGGTGGTTAATGAACTCGTTCAATCGTTTGCTAATTGAATGCTATATACCAAGTTTCGTGACGAAAAAACAAAAACTCTGGCCGCTATGGTGTTACACACACACACACACACACACACACACACACACATATATATATATATATATATATATATATATATATATATATATATATATATATATATATATGAATTTTAACGGGGGTAATTTTCGGTGTCTACTAGGTAGGATCGATACAGATTTGAAGAAATTTTAAAAATTCCGTCATGAGTCCAACCTCAATAGCTACTTTCCTTCGGAGGAAAGTGCTAAAAGAAGATGGGTACATTATGGCATCCGGTGATTAAACCTAGAGAAAAAAGAAAAAACGAAATTCGGCCAATCAATGATCCAGATGGAACCCACCAACCAGAATCAAGCAAGACCGGGACCAACCAATCAGGGACATGGAAGAGCAGACTACGCCCGCGGATGAATACAAAGATAGGTATTTATACAGAAGAGCTAGAAGAACATCCTCATTCTCAGACTAAGCCTTGAGGAAGCTGGCAGTATGACTAGCGAAACGTCGGCAAAGAAGTTTGTGACACGGTCAATACCAGAAGACTATAATATTTGTAAAAATAAAAAATCATATTTCCCTTCTAAGAAAAATAATTGTGATCAGTAAAATATCATTTGATGAGTAAAGAAAAGACCCTGATGAAAGGAAGCGAACTAGCAGTAACATGCGAATTTTTTTTTAATATATATATATATACACATATTCGCATAAACAATGATGAAGAAGTTGAACGATTGCGAACTCGTTATATATTACCGACGTATAGTGCTTACTTAAATATTTAAATGTTATATGGTGCTGAGCTCCGATCCTTATATATACATATATAATCTTTTTCTGATAATCTTTTTCTATCTTGTTCCTAGGAGGAAAGTAAAACTGGAATTTCCCTAATTTTCCCAGTAAATTTTGAACATTTTGGAAACCCAATATACAGAGTTTTAACTTAATCAAAGCAACTTAAATGATTAATTTTGGTCCCAAGATACAAATCATAATTTATTTCAAGAATCTAAAGGTTGTTTATCCTCTTTATAATAAATAACTGTGTGAATTGTATTTAGCTATGGTAGGAATGGGGATTTTGGGTTGTTTGTAAGAATATTTGTCGGAGAAATGGCTTAGTTATGTTAGATTGACCAAAGGGTCAGTAATGGATTCTATGTTTATTAATGACTTGTTTACACAATATTCCATTCTATAAACATCAGTTGTCTACTAGATCAATAGCACGTCCTCATTTAATGGAATAAATTAATATATTTCAAGATCCAATTTTGAATTATTTCAGTTTTCCTAAATATATCGATATCCTTGCTTCCGAAGATGATAATGTTAGAGATTATATTGTTCAATTTTAGCGCGTTTCCTCTCTCCATTCATAGGGAGGAAACCTACTTATGAGGTTGACCTCACGGCGCGGAAGAGCCGGCTAGACATTTTCACGTTCCTGAAACCTTAGATTCCGAAAATAAAGGTAGCTGGACTTTGTATATATATATATATGTTACCGGCAAAGTATAGAATCCAGGCATTCTATAGAATACCTGAGTCGTTTAGGCAAAGTGTAGAATGTATTACCATAGTAGTTACTACATCGTATTACACACATTGCCTAGGCATTCTATATAATGCCTAGGTATTCTATAGAATGCCTGAGTGGTTTAGGCAAAGTGTAGAATGTATTACCATAGTAGTTACTACATCGTATTACACACATTGCCTAGGCATTCTATATAATGCCTAGGTATTCTATAGAATGCCTGAGTGGTTTAGGCAAAGTGTAGAATGTATTACCATAGTAGTTACTACATCGTATTACACACATTGCCTAGGCATTCTATATAATGCCTAGGTATTCTATAGAATGCCTGAGTGGTTTAGGCAAAGTGTAGAATGTATTTAGTTACTACATCGTATTACACACATTGCCTAGGCATTCTATAAAATGCCTAGGTATTCTATACAATGCCTGAGTGGTTTAGGCAAGGTGTGGAATGTATTAGTTACTACATCGTATTACACACATTGCCTAGGCATTCTATATAATGCCTAGGTATTCTATAGAATGCCTGAGTGGTTTAGGCAAAGTGTAGAATGTATTACCATAGTAGTTACTACATCGTATTACACACATTGCCTAGGCATTCTATATAATGCCTAGGTATTCTATAGAATACCTGAGTCGTTTAGGCAAAGTGTAGAATGTATTACCACAGTAGTTACTACATCGTATTACACACATTGCCTAGGCATTCTATATAATGCCTAGGTATTCTATAGAATGCCTGAGTGGTTTAGGCAAGGTGTGGAATGTATTAGTTACTACATCGTATTACACACATTGCCTAGGCATTCTATATAATGCCTAGGTATTCTATAGAATGCCTGAGTGGTTTAGGCAAAGTGTAGAATGTATTTAGTTACTACATCGTATTACACACATTGCCTAGGCATTCTATAAAATGCCTAGGTATTCTATACAATGCCTGAGTGGTTTAGGCAAGGTGTGGAATGTATTAGTTACTACATCGTATTACACACATTGCCTAGGCATTCTATATAATGCCTAGGTATTCTATAGAATGCCTGAGTGGTTTAGGCAAAGTGTAGAATGTATTACCATAGTAGTTACTACATCGTATTACACACATTGCCTAGGCATTCTATATAATGCCTAGGTATTCTATAGAATACCTGAGTCGTTTAGGCAAAGTGTAGAATGTATTACCACAGTAGTTACTACATCGTATTACACACATTGCCTAGGCATTCTATATAATGCCTAGGTATTCTATAGAATGCCTGAGTGGTTTAGGCAAGGTGTGGAATGTATTAGTTACTACATCGTATTACACACATTGCCTAGGCATTCTATATAATGCCTAGGTATTCTATAGAATGCCTGAGTGGTTTAGGCAAAGTGTAGAATGTATTAGTTACTACATCGTATTACACACATTGCCTAGGCATTCTATATAATGCCTAGGTATTCTATAGAATGCCTGAGTGGTTTAGGCAAAGTGTAGAATGTATTAGTTACTACATCATATTACACACATTGCCTAGGCATTCTATATAATGCCTAGGTATTCTATAGAATGCCTGAGTGGTTTAGGCAAAGTGTAGAATGTATTACCATAGTAGTTACTACGTCGTATTACACACATTGCCAAGGCAATCTATATAATGCCTAGGTATTCTATAGAATGCCTGAGTGGTTTAGGCAAAGTGTAGAATGTATTAGTTACTACATCGTATTACACACATTGCCTAGGCATTCTATATAATGCCTAGGTATTCTATAGAATGCCTGAGTGGTTTAGGCAAAGTGTAGAATGTATTAGTTACTACATCGTATTACACACATTGCCAAGGCATTCTATATAATGCCTAGGTATTTTATAGAATGCCTGAGTGGTTTAGGCAAAGTGTAGAATGTATTAGTTACTACATCGTATTACACACATTGCCAAGGCATTCTATATAATGCCTAGGTATTCTATAGAATGCCTGAGTGGTTTAGGCGAAGTGTAGAATGTATTAGTTACTACATCGTATTACACACATTGCGAAGGCATTCTATATAATGCCAAGGTATTCTATAGAATGCCTGAGTGGTTTAGGCAAAGTGTAGAATGTATTAGTTACCACATCGTATTACACACATTGCCAAGGCATTCTATATAATGCCTAGGTATTCTATAGAATGCCTGTTGCTTATTTAGCATTGTATAAAATTAAAAAGGTTTTGAGTATTCTGCATACACTTTACTTAGATAATTGAAAGAAATGACAACAGGTAGAATTTGAGTGTTCAGAATCAATGCAAATCACTAAAATAAAGCGTCCTGAGCACCGATTTTCTTCGAAGTTTGCACTAAACACGAATCCGTTATTAAGCACTAAAGTTCACTGTTATGGAGGCTATAAAAGACGGCGTAAACAGCGTATTTGTAAACATGCGCATGCGCAATAATCCTTAATGAAGAAGTATAATTGAAATTTAGACTCACCTGTCGTAGCTGACCTGTCGTAAGCTGTCGCTTTTGGGCATACGCGCTATGCGTTTCCGCTCGCTCAAGAAGATATCAAAACCCTAGTCATTCATCTCGCAGAATTAAATAGAACCTATTAATTTCTGCGAGTTGGATTAACTAGGGTTTTGATATCTTCTTGAGCGAGCGTAAACGCATAGCACGTATGCCCAAAAGTCGTCCTAGGCATTCTTCTAATTCTCCTAGACATCATCAGACGCGATGTTCATGGATATAAATCCGCAATCGCACCGCCGGTAGTTACTCCTACAAGCTACAAATCCTGTATTTCATACTTTGCCTAAGCACAATAGGCATTCTATAGAATTCCTAGGCAAAGTATGAAATAAGCTTTACTTCATACATTGCCGGCTGGATTTAGGCATACTATAGAATGCCTGATTATATACTTTGCCGGTAACATATATACAAGTTGGCCCAAAAAATCCCTATGCCCATATGTGAAGAAATCCAAGTGCGTGAGGTCTGAAGATCGAGCCGGCCAAGATACCGGCCCACCAGGTCCTATCCAACGCCATGGATAGTTAGTCTCCAACCAATTTCGGACGGCCCTCCCGTAGTGGGCTGGACAACCATAGAGTTGGAACCAGCTTCCCAATCTCGGTGTCAAAAGGACTTCCTCCAAGAAAAACGTTAGTTTAGTATGGAGGAATACGTGGAGAGACTGCGTTAAGTGGAGGGGTCAAAAAATTGGGACCTATTATTTCATTATTCCACACAAAATCAGAGGCATACTCACTCCTATATTTTTGGAGTGGGGGATTAAAGGAGGTAGGGGTGGAGGATAAAACATATATTTTAACGATTTTTATATATAAGCCTTTAGAAAGACTACCTTTTCATAATTTCTTTTAGTTTTAGCGTGCAATCTTGCTTCGCGTTGAGATTTAATTTCACTTTTTTCTCGAAAGATTAGGATGAAACATTTCCTGTTTCTATTCTAAGCTTTCCAAATGAAAATAGGGATAAGGGGAAGAAGTCCGGCTCGCAGATTTGAAAAGTTCGAAATTAGTATGTACTATTTATAGATTTTTTTTTCAAACATCTTGTTACTTTTGTGGGATAGTTACATTGATTCGCTAATTTTGCAGTTAAACAATATTAATCACCCAGTATCATGAAATCTCAAAGAAACGCGAAATTGTAGTTATAAGGAGGATGCCTTTGACATGTGGCTAGCGCCTTAGATTCATAAGCGGGAGATGGTGGGTTCGATCCCCACCGGCGCGCCGGCAGGAATTTTCTCATCTCAGGGCTCGTTGGGAAAATTCCTCTCTGCCCCCTGGATGTCGGTGGATTTTAAACAGCTGATACACCACTAGACATGATTGATCATGTCAGTCTAGACGTGGCCCTACCTGTGGAAGGTTCTCAGAGTTGTACTCGTAGGATGTAATGATATATTAGTTCTCCTGAAGAGGCGTCAAAAAGACGATGAACATTTAGAGCAGAATTAAGGTGTGAATTCTTTGAGATTTGACATCCCGACAAACATAAATATAGTAAAAATTAATATTATTGAAAAAAAAAATTTTCGGGCATTTTTCGTTAAATACCTAATGAAAGGAGACCCGATGGCCGTGAGTGTTAAGGCGTGAGCACTTAACACTCTGAGCCAAAGGTCGTGGGTTCGATTCCCACTAGGGGTGGTGGCTTTTCTTTAGAAAAAAGAAAAGGCATCAGCCCTATCCTGGCTAGAAAAGGGTGGTAACCTATAGATAACCCGTCCTAAAATTCCTAGTTAATAATAAATGGAGGTTAAAATTTAAATAAAATACCTAATTAAATTATTACCTATTAGAGTTAGTCTGAAGATATTCCTGCAACAATCAGCGGGTGCTCTCACTACATCCACTCAAAACAGATGGGCTCTGACTCTTCAACGTCGGTTCATTATAATAAAAACACTTATGATCATATCACGGACATTCTGTTTGTTTTTTAATTGAAAATGTAGTAATTGTATGCCAATTATCTTTAAGTGTTTTTCAATTGTATTCATTTACATTTATCGGAAGCTTGTATCTTATCTGGTCTATACTTCAGACCACGGAACCTTTGGCACCTGGCCCGAAATTGGCACACAAAGACATTAAAGTTCGTATTTATTTTATTTGTTAAGTTACGGCAATGTGTTCCCTGCTCCCGAAGTGGATGTTTAGAAAATGTGTCGCAGGAACTGCTTCATTTAGCGTGATGCTTTCAGTTTTAGAGCGATCCCTCCCAACCTCCATAGGGAGGAAACCCGCTTATGACATAATCCGGAAGGGCATATATATATATATATATATATATATATATATATATATATATATATATATTTGTCTGTTCGCGCTCCTAACGGCTGAAAAATGGTCTGATTTTGATAATATTTGATACAACAATTTTTCATTTAATATGAAAGGTCACGTTCTTTAACCAGCAGAATCCGTCCGCCGGAACATAGTTTTTGTGGCGAAATTTGCCCAAAAGAAAACGGAACGTTTGCGTTTTCGAGTTCATATGCTTGCAGGTACACGTTTTGTAGGTTTCTTAACGCAGGAAAACGAAAGAAATGATTTTCACATTTTCTTACCTTGTTGTTTTTTAGCTATAGGTGGACATATTTGGAACACAATTTCCCCAAACTTCGGGGACTTCGTAACTTTGTTTGGGCTGGATAGGAGGTGAACATATCAAAATTCCTCGCCCTTAGCCTTTGTGCCAGCGGGAGGGGGGTTTAGAAGGTCCCATTTTTCGGGTTTTCACTTATATATCAGAAACCCTGCGTCCTAGCGACATGACCATTCTATCACAAATGAAAGCAGATTAAATTTTCTACAAGTTCTATTCAATAAAGTTTTTCGAGATATCTTTTGTTTTCGAAATATCCGCTCTTGAAATTCTGTCATTTTGGAGAAAAACACTTTTGCCGCATATTTTCCCCCGTTTTGACCGAATAACTCTTCAACGATAAACCCAAAAAATAAATAACGGTTATAGGGTTGTAGAGTATTGTATTCCCTTCAATAATATATATTACTTTGCTATTTTGGTCGAGAATAGAAAAAAGTCCGACTCGCAGGAACTGCGTCATCTTAGCGCGGTTACATCTCGAAGAAATGGAATAGATTAGCATCACAAATCACAGGATACTGACAGAAGTCAACTTACACAGAAGCGGATAATTCTTAATCTGTATAAGTCAATACAATTATGTACTGAAAACCTACTTACTCTTTGACTACTGCTGAGAAGGCTTTATTCTAAACAACCAAAAATTCCTTGTCATTTTAAGTAGTTACTAGCAAATTCGTTTCACTGTTATAATCAACTGTAAATATGTGCTTCGTGGCGAATTAAATTCCATTCTGTCGAGGGTTAAATCTTTCTATAAAATAAGAAATAACGGTAACTTCAGTTTGAAGCTATGAGGAAGGTTATATAGATGGAGAATTCAAAACAACCTACGTCATCATGATTAGCTACTGCCATCATGATTACTACAGCCACTCCAAACTTATTATAAATACCTTTCATCGTTTCTTAGCTTATTTTACTACAATACTAATTTTACTGATAAATGCAATTTATAACTAGAAACAACCAATTAAAAAGTGAGATAAAGAAAGAGAAAAACCATTTTAAAACAACAAAACAAACACTTTTTAAGTTTTAAGCGCTTATATCTCTCATTGACGTTGCCCCATCGAATATTGCTTTAGAACCTTTTTTGTAGAGAATTTAGTAAGCATTCGAATGGTCACTGTCCACTTACCACGATTTCCCAACCGTTATCGAGATATTTACGAAAAATTTATGGAGATCCGAAAACTTTCCATGTCTATTAATAAAATAAATTTTTTCGCATACTTCCTTATATCCAAATATAACCAAAATTTAAACATATTAGTTGGGACTAATTTCCAAGATGTAGAAAATATTTCAATTGAATCCCGCGATTCTAAGTACCCACAAAAAAATAATGACATGCGACATTGATTCGACTTTTCTCAAAAACGGTTACAGATATCGCCTAAAAATGGTTTCATTCGATCAAAATCGGACCATTTTTGAGCCGTCAGGAGCGCGAACAGACAAGCATATATATATATATATATATATATATATATATATACATATATACAAATTTGAACCAATGAGGGAGGAAACGCGCTAAAAAAGGAAAACGACATTCGATGCAGTATTTCATTGAGTGTTTATTAAATATAAAATAATAAAGGAACTTTTAAAGGAAAGTTTAAAAGATTAACCAGCCCCTTCAAGAGAAATGGGTTAGATGATAACAATGTTATTGATAACAAAATGGTACTTACTACGACTTCTTCGAAGATACATCCGTGAATGACAGCCAGGAGTGATGAAAGGCCAGTTCAGCCAACCTCAGCGTGCGAAATTCCCCTCAAACCGCCGAAGTGGTAAGGACCACGTGGGGATCAGCTGGTATTTTCCCAATTGTCAAACATTGTCTCTCCTCATTTTCTCTCCTCAAGGGGGTAATACAACCTTGTATTTTCAAAATCTAAGTAATTTTCTCCAATTTATAAATATCAAATAAATGAATATTTTTCAATTCTTTATGTCATAATTTTTATATAGGATGTTAAACTATCCAAAAAAAATAAGGATCAATTCTTCAAAAAAAAAAAAAATGTCTGACGAACGAAAACCCTCTTTTTTCACTGGCGATAGTTCACAGGCGGTAATTTTTAATCTTAAACAACAAACTACAATTATTTTGACACTATAAGGTTAAATCAAGTAAAGTACGTAGGATTTTTAAGAAATATTAATTTACTCGAAAACAATGAATTCAGTTACTTTTGAAGTAGCAGTAGTGATTTATAACAGTTACAAGCACTCCCTGATAAGCTTACTGATTAGCTTATAGGTTCTTTGCTGGTTATCTACTACTTCTTGACTCGTTATCTACGGTTATAATTCATATTAGATAATGGCAAGCAATATTTATTAATAAAAAGGTTAATATGATCAAAATCAATTCTCTTAACTACGAAATAAGTTATTAAGCATTAAAGTTGGTAAAAATGCAGTTTCCAGCCCTCCAAACCGATTTCTTTCAAACTTTGCACAATAACGTATTTTGATGCACTAAACACGAATACGATAAAAAAAAAACGTCGGATTTAACTAGGAAAGAAGTTATTAAGCACTTAAGTTCACTGTTGTGCAGGTTATGAGAGCTAATGTAAACAACTAAATTTGTCAACATACGCATGCGCGGGTATGGAAAAGTTCGTAATAAGGAAGTTTAATTGAAATTTACCATAAATTATCGAAATTCATCAGCAGTTATTTATTTACAATCATTTTTTTAAATAATGAAACACTCTTCACATTTCTTGTTTCGTTCATGAAAAGTATTATATATCAGAAATCCCTTAATAATTTGCTAATGCCTTTATAATTATCGTTCTAATTCGCGCCTATCGAACTTCAACTGTCAACAAGTCAATTGTCAAACAAATATTTTGATGCTAAACAGAAGAACATTTAGATGGATATTTGGCCGAATTTCTCTTCAAACGCGCTCATAAATATGAAGAGCGTTTAAAGGCATTTTTCAGTGCGATTGGGGATTTGTATCCACCGAACATCCAGTCTCAAGAAGAAGAAGAAGAAGAAGAAGAAGAAAAAAGCTAAAAGAGATGTCTTGGAGGATTAGAGGAATGTCTAGGAAGACTTTAAGGGCATACGTGCTATGCGTTTCCGCTCGCTCCGCTCGCTCAAGAAAATAACAAAACCCCAGTCAATCCAACTCGCTAAAATTAATAGAATTCTATTAATTTTAGCGAGTTAGATTGACTGGGGTTTTGTTATTTTCTTGAGCGAGCGGAGCGAGCGGAAACGCATAGCACGTATGCCCTTAAGCGACAGGAGACGACGGGTGAGGATGCCCTTAAAATTAACAATATCTTTGAATAAATGGTTTCTGAACATTTCAAATGAGAGTTCTCTGTTTCCCAATGTTACATATCTGCGCATGCGCGTGTTTACAAATACGCTGATGCCTAGTTTTATAACCTTCCTAACTTTAGTGCTTAATATTATAGTCTATTAATTTTAGCGAGTTGGATTGACTGGGGTTTTGTTATCTTTTTGAGCGAGCGGAGCGTAGCGGAGCGTAGCGGAGCGAGCGGAAACGCACAGCACGTATGCCTTAAAGTCGTAATTTATGCCTTAAAGTCATCACAAATTTAGTTGTTTACATTAGCTCTCATAACCTGCACAACAGTGAACTTAAGTGCTTAATAACTTCTTTCCTAGTTAAATCCGACGTTTTTTTTTATCGTATTCGTGTTTAGTGCATCAAAATACGTTATTGTGCAAAGTTTGAAAGAAATCGGTTTGGAGGGCTGGAAACTGCATTTTTACCTTAAAGTTGACTGTTTTGCAGGTTATGAAGGATAACAAACAAGTTATTTGTGAACAAACATATTTTAATCGTTTTCTCTCTCTTTTTTGGATATTTTACATTTATTAGGTATTACATGCTATGCGTTTCCGCTCGCTCAAGAAGATATCAAAACCCTAGTCAATCCAACTCGCAATTAATAGAATTACATTAATTTTACCGACTCTAGTCTATCCAACTCGCTAAAATTAATAGGATTCCATTAATTTTTCCGAGTAAGAAACCAATCCCTTTTTCTTTGTCAGGAACATCGCGAACTAATTGTAAAAGACTCATTTTTCTCACTAACATAAACAGAGCTTTTTCATACACAAAAGCTAATTCACTGTTGAAGGTTACTTTACTCCCAGCAAGAACCAAAGCAATTGGTCAGCCGAATCCTCCAGTAGGAAGGCAAAGGAGTTATGCGCATGCGCTGAATCACTGATACAATCACTGCTGCTACTTCAAAAGTAACTGGATGTGGTCTTCGCAAAAAGACCCATTTTCTATTACAAAATCCGTCGAAAATCACTATGATTTAATGAATCGAAAAAATTCTACTTACTATACTTGCAGATATCATTAGGAAGCTGAAGATAAAATTTGAAGTTGATCGGAGGAAAATTGAAGACGCCAGAGAATCGCCCGATTTAAAGTTTAATGTGAAATGTTAATTTTTTTTTTCATAGTCTCTTGTAATTAAGATAAAAAAAAGAGGTTTTAATTTTGAAATGTATTGAAGGAGGACCAAAAAAGAAGTAACAATTAAAAAGGGACCAATTGAAGTTCGCTCAAAAAATTATCTTCATTTCAGCATCGCGTCCACTCGGCATCGGGACTTCACTCCGAAAATTGTATTTTTTGAACTTTTAAACATTTTTTTTTTCACATAAACGCTCTCGGATATCATTTTTGATTAACTAAGGTAGAATTTTAACCCATAAAAAAATGGCAAAAAAAAAGTTATTACTTAATATTACCCCTTGAGTAATCAAAATCATGTCATTTTCTACAATTTATGGATGACAAATAAAACAATATTTTCAAATTCTTTATGTCCTGAATTTTATATGGGGTGATCAAATTACCCCAAAAAAAAAAAAAAAAAAAGGGTGGTGGGAGGGAATTCTAGGAAAAAAGTCCGTCACGCAGGAGCTGCATAACTAAGCACTTTCCTCAGAATTTGGGTAGTGTAGACTGCTTTCCAGAACAATTTGATTAAAATATCCTACATAAATAAAATAAAAACATGATTAGTTCTCTTTTAATTTTGTAATGAGTAACTGTTCAATTATTAATTTGCCTCCAGAGTTATTTTTACACATGGTACCTACAACACTACTTAATAAATACTAAAAACTTCATATTTTCGTATTTTGATCTAACGCAGGAACCGGATACAGTCCATCTAGTGGTAGAAAGCGCTCCTTGCGGCGCCTTTGTGAACCTATGTCTGGCTGGCTTTTCTATTGAAATATATTACAAAGTAAACCCCCCTTTCCGATTGACCGATTCAGCTCATTTTTACAACACTTCTTTCTCATGAGTTACCCACGACGTATACCGCGTTTCGTTACAATACAGCAGAAATTACGACCAGTATGAGTATATTAGTCATTTGGGTCCGGAGTAAACCCCCCCTCCTAATGAACCGATTTAGTTTAGTTATACAACACATATTTACCTGTAGATTACCACTACGAATACCGAGTTTCGTCGAAATATACCAAAAATCACGGTTGGTAGTGGCGAATTGGTATTGTGGGTCTGGAGTAAACCCCCCCTCCCAATGAACCGATTTAGTTTATTTTTACAACACATATTTACCTGTAGATTACCACTATGAATACCGAGTTTCGTCAAAATATACCTAAAATCACGGCTGGTAGTGGCGAATTGGTATTGTCGGTCCGGAGTAAACCCCCTCCTCCTCATGAACCGATTTAGTTCATTTTTATATCTCACTTTTCTCTCTATATTACCACTACGAATACCAAGTTTCGTTGAAATATAACGAATCATAATTATATATATATATATATATATATATATATATATATATATATATATATATATACATATATATATATATATATAAATTTTAACGGGGGTCATTTTCGGTGTCTCCTAGGTAGGATCGATAAAGATTTGAAGAAATTTTTCAAAAATTCCGTCGTAAGTCCAACCTCAATAGCTACTTTCCTTCGGAGGAAAGTGCTAAAACGACAGGATGTAACTATAACAACCCCTGGAAGGAAGCGCGACCCATCCTTCTTACCCGAGGGGAGAATATTTTCACAGGATTTAAGATCGACCACTTCCCATTATCGATGTTCGAATTATCCATGTTCCACTGTACATCATTAAATAACTAATAAAATTCAAAAAAATACATGCCAATCATCGTGGATTCTGTGTACACCACCACCTTTATAAGTAAAGATGGAATGGTTGGGATTCGGCTAAATAAACCTCAATATGATTTTGTTTTAAAAAATCTATATTTCGGACGTTTCGGCTACTCATTGGTAGCCTTCGTCAGCTAAAATGACAAAAAAAAAAGAAATTAATACAAAAACAAAAAAATTATGATTGTGATAGGTAACAGAGCTATAGATACAATTAACTTATAAAAGAACATATCGTCTTAAATTCTTAGAATGAAAAAGTGAATAGGTACAATAATTGATTTTAATAGTAATTAGTAACGTTAATTGATTTTACAAAGAAATAAGAAGCTACATACCAATGACAAATATAGTAGCTAATAGTAACATTAATTAATTTTACAAAGAAATAAGATACTACATACCAATAGAAATGCCGAGCGGCAGAGGAAGACCAAGGTTGGCAATTAAGTAACCATTGTAGAGTGTCTAAGGAGAAAAAGAAATCTACTGGGGTATAAGTAAGTGGAAACAGCAGGTGGTGGGGGAAATGTCGGTAAGGATCAAAAAGCATGTTTATGACATGTCGGTAAGGATCAAAAGGCATGTTTATGACATATTTATGACAGGAAAGGAGTTAATGGAAGGATACCCAAGGGGCATGGTAAAAATCTAGGTGGGAGGTCGGGAGAGTATTTGGAAAATATTAGCGTACATAGGAGAAATGCCTTGTTGGTCAGTTTTGTTAAACCGTTTTGTTTGGTGTTTTTGTGTAATGGCGTGTTTTGCAAGTGCAGATTTATCTATTTCTTTATTAGTGATGGTTCGTTTATGTTGTGTAAGATGTGAGTGAATGTCATATATGGTTTCTCCTATGTATACACCATTACAGGAAGGGGTTTGACAAGGGACTTGGTAAACACAACGGGTGGTTTGTTCAAAAGGGATGGGATCTTTGAGTTTGGTATAGAGGGTTTTGAGTTTGTTGGTAGTTTTCAAACCAAAATTTAGGGAAGGGTAGGATTTTTTTATTGTCTTTGTAAGTTTATCAGTCAGTCCAGGTGTAAGTGGTTGAGATCGGAACATTTGGTAACTGGGAGTTAGGGAAGAATTGGGAGTGACAGTGTTGGGAGAGACAGTGTGGTACTTTTTTTTAGGCCTGGGTCCTTTTTTCTGAACCTGGGTTCTAAGGACCTCCTCTCTCTGAAACTGGGTCCTTTTTTAGGCCTGTGGTACTTTTTTCTGAGCTGGGTCCTACGGACCTCCTGTGTCTGTTTTTTCGCTATTTCTGAAGCCCCTGTGCTGCGTCTGCGCTGGGCTCAATTTGCGCCCGGCCTTACTTGGATAACCTCTTTAGGATCGATAAGCCTAAGGGAAGGGCTCCATATGACGCATTTTATAATACGAGAGGCACAGACAACTTCTTCATTTATATTAAGGTTGATATCAGCTAGTGGCATTACTGGCTAACAGGAAAAGCCACTCTAACCTGAAACCTCTGGCGTTTTAAAAATGATATCAAAGACAAATAAAATAACTAAATCACGCCTAACTCCAATCATACTGTACATAGTCCTGATAACTAAATCACGCCTAACTCCAATCATACTGTACATAGCCCCAATCATACTGTACATAGTCCCAATAAAAGCCAACTCTCTCCCAGTGATGTTTGATAAGCAATGAATAAACTTCTAGACTTGATTATGTACATTGTTACCTTTAATACCACAATACAATACAATACAATATAAAGGGACCTGGGCCAGATTTACCCTTGCTCACTGCGACCCTATTGGATCTATTGTGATTTGCGTCCCTAACTTACTCCCTTTCCAACTTGCAGATCCTCACAAATAGCTTGAGCTCCTTGGGAGTAGACTCGGCTATGTCCTTGGGCGTAGCAATTGCCTTCCCTATATGCACTAGCCTGTTGTAGGCCAACGCCTCACATTCGCAGAGGACGTGCTGTGAGGTTTCCTCTTCCTCGATGTAGGGTCCTCTATTAGTCCCATCGTGCACAGGTGTTTTCTTAGCGACCATGTCCTGTGAGAAGTCCGACTATCCTCCTTAACCTTTAATACCAATAAAATTACTTAAATGTGGCAGAAGGTCAAATTTCTCAGAATATGGGTAGTATACACTGTATTCCTGATTATTTTTCTTAAAATAACACACACACACACACACATGAACAGCTGACTCAATGTACTGCACAAGCCGGATACAGCGTCCTTGTTCAGCGCTCCTAGTGGTAGAATTGACAGCCAATTCTGCAATTGCTACCAATGGCTGAAATTCAATTCGAACATAATACAGAGTAAATCCTAAATTCGAGTGAGCCTATTTAGTTCATTTTAACAACAATTTTATGTCATTAGATAACCACGACGTATACCGAATTTCGTTACAATAGAACAAACATTACGACCGGTATTGGCAAATAACTACTTTGGGTCCTTAGTAAACACCCCTCCAGATGGACCGATTTTGCTGGTCAATCGTTTCCTAGGGGGAATACAATATACCAAGTTTCTTAGCGAAAAAACCAACACTCTGGCGTGTACCGTGTTAATTGATACATATATATATCATGAAGATTAGATAGTTGGCCGTCGAGGTGATAAGCAAAGATGGAATAGTTGGGATTCGGCTAAAGAAACCTCAATACGATTTTTGTAAATATATATATATATATATATATATATATATATATATATATATATATACCTTTTCTTTTTACAATTAGAAAAGACAAAGTGATCTCAATGGGCAAAGCATTATTTTCTTTCTTGGTTTCCCCTTTATTTTTTCCATTACAAAACAAAATAATTTCAAAATATGAATTTATGGCAGAATATGTAGAAATATGGATTTTTTACAAAATATGTAAAATAAAGCCCTGTTTAAATGCTTTAAAATCACTTAAAACGTGCAGATTTTCATCAACAATTACGATTTACGAGAATCAGAAAAAAATATGTAAATACATGAACATCCGTTCCCTATGTAGTAATATCTAATCTAATTGTTTAGAATTACTACGCGCCGTCAACATACTAACCCGCTATACTTCAATGCTCTGTGGGATTGCATATAAACGTTTCTCATTTTATTTTATAATATTTTTACAAGAGGGTTTGGGTGAATAGCCTTCTTTGCGGGTGCTCAATAATAAATAAATAAAAACAAATAAAAAAAAGGGGGGGGGGAGGTTAGCTCAGTGGTAGAACTATTGACTAATATGCTGGAGGACCTGAGTTTCAATCCCGAGTAGGCGATAACGATTTTTAACTTAAATAATTTAAGGGGTTAGGTCCGCCAGTAAGTTTAATGTTGTCATACCTGTTGGTGGAAACAGTCGTTACTGGCATTGGTGAGAGTACTGTGGGCTGAAGGCCTCTACCAACAGTTATGATTTTTATCTTCTAGTGTTTTCATTCGTGGATTGGATTCGGCCTTCCCTGTCCGTCCCTTGGCCAACCCAGCCTTTAATTGATTTATTAATGGGTACCTAAGAATTTGTAATATACGTATCATTATAATTTATAATATAGCAATAATATGAATAATGTATAATATGTATGGCGCTAATGGCCTAGACGTCGATGCACTGTAAAAAAAAAAAAAAAAAATGTATAATGTAAATATAGAGATAATAATAATGTAAACATACACACAATTCATATAGACAAAATGTAATGTAATAATATAAGCATTACATACCAAATGTAAGGTGTACATCACCTTGAAGCGGAACATCAACAAATAAAAAAAATAATGTGTACTTGCAAAGGGGGAAATCATGCGGCCAGAGCATAGCACTGACCGCACTATTCAAGATTCAGACCTCTACAGTATCTGCGTACAGTGTCTTATGGCCTATTAGGGGACTGATTTTGTTTTTTAAATTAGACAAATGATTATTAATGACTCATATAATTGAAATAGTGACTATATATATTTTTCTTGTACATGTTATAATGAAGATTTAATTTTATTTAAAATTTTTACGCCCATTTAGGCATTATAAAATTTTAAAGTTTTTCAAAATTGTGAGATGTTTCTTTACTGAAACTCTTCGGAGCTTAGGCGATAGGAGCTTTACATATGAGGACCTCAGGGTCAAAGTGTCTAAGTATCAAACTCAATGTTTTGAGAAAAATGGAGTGAAAGTTGAACATATATGATAATAGCAAAAACTAGATTTTTACAGTTCCGATCATACTAGACGAATCCTCAGGTCCTTAGCTGTTTATTATCTATGATACATAATAGGTACATCATCCGGTTTATGATTAATATGCAAAAGAATTGGAGAATCCACACATAGACCCCTTATTTACTTCTGGATATAATATTACAAAAGTGCCAATACTCAAGAGAACACAAGCTAGGTCGTAGCAACTGTCAAGAATGTCACCTGGATCTCTTTATCACCCACAAGATTACGGTGTTCACAACACATTCCTTTATCTAACTCAGTTTTTTTTCAATAATGTTACTTAGACCCCTTGACTTCTTGGTCCTTCATATAATATTTATTTTTTATTTAAATTTTATCAGTCAGGAGCCAACCTTGCCCTAGAACGTCTATAATACGCCAAACAAAGAAATTTATTGAACAAAATAATTTTTATTTATTTAGTTCATATCAGAGTGCCCTAAAGCTGGTGATTCCATATCAAGTGATCCAAAATAAAGGAAAAAATTTCCCTCACATTTTTTTATTTTTTTTAAATTTGGCCCATCAATAGTACCCCATAAGACAATTAAAAATCCAAAAGAAATTTATCTTTATTAGTTTTCGAGTTATGAAACTTTAAGTTTATTATAAAAGCACAATTTTTGGCAGACACTTGATCATAAAATTGTCCATAACTTCCAAACAAAATGAGCTAGAAAGTTGCAAAAAAAAGCATTCGTTAGTGTATTAAATGCTGATTAAAATGGTGTATATCATGAATTAATTATAAAATATAAATTTTAAGGTCATTTTTAAAACTTTAAAATTTCAATTTATCTTAAAACGTATGTTTAAAAATTTTCAAAAAAGTTGTGATTTTTCTTTGATATTATATTGTCGATACAAATGCAAACTCAATGAATATGAAAATCATCACTTTTTAGAGTGGAAAAGCATTTATTCATAACTTTTTTTTGGACCGTCAAATATTCGGCAGATTTGACCTTTTGATAGTGGAATACTTTCCCTTTAATAGAGTGAAGCCAGATTCAAGAATTTGCCGTAAATAAGTCCAGCAGAAATTAGTAAAGATTGACAATGAAAGATGCATTTTTTCACATTCATTACTTTGCATTGGTATCGACAATATCTCAGTTTTCTAAAAATTTCAAGTTGGGATCTCAATGGGATCATATTTATTTTAAATAGTAACTTAATCGAAGGTACCTTGGTATCTTGTTGGTACTTAAAAAAATTGAAATTTTTCAGAACATGAAATGAAATCCATCTAATATCAATGCAAGATGAAAAAATAAAGAAAAAAATTCCTTTGGCATATATCTCGGTTTGCTTAGTTAACGCAAACAAATTATGCAGTCTATTAAAAGGCGTATATAAAAATTGTTAAAAGTATATGCTTCATCCCCACCCCCTCCACTCACCCTCTCACACGCACCTCCTTTACCCCCCCCCACTCCAAAAATATAGGAGTGAATATGCCTCTGATTTTAAGTGGAATAATGAAATGATGGGTCCCCATTTTTTGACCCCTTGACTTAATGCAGAGTCTTTCCATGCATTCTTCTATTATAAACTGTCGTTCTTGGAGGAAGTCCTTTTGGCACAGAGATTGGGAATTGGTTCCAAGTCGACGGTTGTCAAACCCACTATGGGAGGGCTACTAACTATCCATGGCGTTGGATAGGACGTGGTGGGCCTGTATCTTGGCCGGCTCGATCTTCATACCTCACGCCCGTCGATTTCGTCGCATGTGGAGACATTAAAGATTTAGTCTACAGGGAGCCCATTGGCTCAAGGGAGCACCTCATCCGTCGCATCAGATGGGCCTGGGAACAGATTACAGCAGAGCAATGCACCAATGCCGTCCAGTCTGACAATGTGCGATGTGATGCCTCTATTGCTGCAAGGTACCAAACCTTTTTAAATTAAATATTTAGAATTATTAGAATAAGAAATTGTTATTTTATAATTATTTATGCGTCCAGAGTTAAATTTAAAATGTTTTAAGAATTGAAAATTTATTTTGATTAAGAATTAAAAGTTTTTTTTTGTTTTGTGTCTTAGCACTTTCCTCCGAAGAAAAGTATCTATTTTAAATTATGTTGAAGTCATAGCTGTACATGACGTCAGTTAATGTTTTTGAGCAAGAAGATTTGTTCTTGTTTTTTTTTTGGGGGGGGAGGGAGGGAGGTGGGTGAGTACAGAGGGTGGAAGATAAAACATATATGTTTAATGATTTTAATGATGATTTTCTCGGAACAGA
Source organism: Gonocerus acuteangulatus (assembly GCA_946811695.1). NCBI lineage: Eukaryota > Metazoa > Arthropoda > Insecta > Hemiptera > Coreidae > Gonocerus > Gonocerus acuteangulatus. The sequence continues at coordinate 14,164,982 of OX328128.1, forward strand.
AGAAAAAACAAGATGTAAGTCAAAGGAATGTTTTTCTTTATTTTTTCATCTTGCATCGATAATAGATGGATTTCATTTCATTTTCTAAAAAATTTCAATTTTTTGAAGTACCAACAGGATACCAAGATACCTTTGATTAAGTTACTATTTAAAATAAATATGATCCCATTGAGATCCCAGCTTGAAATTTACATAAAACTGAGATAAAATATCAAAGAAAAATTACAATTTTTTTGAAAATTTTGAAACATGCATTTTAAGAGAAATATAAATTTTAAATTTTGAAAAATTACCTAAAACTTTCAATTATTATAAATACGTCATGATATATATCATTTTAATCAGCATTTAATACACTAAAGAATGCTTTTGACCACACCTTTCTAGCTCATTTTGTTTGGGAGTTATGGTCAATTTTATGATCAAGTGTCTTTCAAAAAATGTGCATTTTTAAAAAACTTAAAGTTTCATTACTCGAAAACTAGTGAAGATAAATTTCTAAAAATTGGGATTTTTAATTGTTGTATGAGGTACTATTGATGAGCCAAAGTTTAAAAAAATCAAAAAATGTGAGGGGAGAAACTTTCGATCACTTGATATGGAATGACCCTTAGACCAAAAATATATTCGCCGTCAGGGTTACCTTGAGGGTGGAAGGTAGGTCTTTTCTTCCATTGATCTCTTGTATCTATTAATTTTTGTTTACATAGCCCTGAAGATGAAGCATTGTGCTGACAGAACTCTCTGCTAATAAATAACTGTGAAATAAAAGGTCTTAGTTTTAATAAATTTAATACATAGTTAATTACACAAATAACTACATAGCGGCAACAGAAGAAAAGAATATAAAACATTAACGCAGATAGTATCATGTGCTATGTACAATATATGCCCTTCAATGTAGCAGATACTTTAAAAGTAGAATGGATGTGCTTTGTATTTGATGCAACATTAAATCAAAAGAATAAATATTTATGTATACATTGTTGGAAATGATTGAGCTTAGTATAGGTGAAGCAAAAATTAAAATTGTACCTATAATTTTTTTTTTTTTTTTTTAAATATGTGAATTTGAATAAATATTAATTATTTTTATAAGAATTTTTAAACGATTCATAGACTTTGTGTAGTACGAGTACAACAAAGTATTGTTATTGCTGTTATCGATAAAATATAATAATAATTTATTTTGTATCACATTATTATTTATTGGTTGTATGCACCGTGTTATTAAATTCAAATAAAACATAGATTATAAAAATAAACTGTTAATTAAATATTATTATTCAAAAGTAATTGTACCTAGGGAAATGGGTAGGAGAGCACCATATGATGATCCTCTTATTGAACATGTTAAAGTTAAATTTGGGGGTGAATGTACCTCAGGTGGTAGAGCACTTTATTCATAATCTGGAGGACCTGAGTTCGAAACTTGTGCGGCTCTGAAAGATTTTCTCTTCAGTAAAATGAAAAACGTCCAGTTCCTTCATAAAATCAAATTTTATTTTCCATGCTGAGTACTTTCGGTAGCTCCTGCTACCATCCTCAGAGCTGTGACAAAATAAATACAATAAAACATTTTTTGTTGCATAATAGCAATCATCTTAATATTAAAACGTTCCTAAACCTACACATAAAATAAAAAATAAATAATCTCAATAATTTTGATTCGTCAACACATAAGCAGACAAAATTTAAAAAAACAATAGTCATAAGTGATTAAAATGAAAAAGCTAAAATTGAGGTGATCGACTTACCTTACTTGAAGGGAAGCCAGGTGAGAGCCTGCACAGAGACGTGACTCAACATATAAGTTTTATAAGTATTTATCCTTTTATTTAAATTTCATTGGCTAAGGATCTTATCTATACGTATCTCTATACTCTCTAGAACGTCTATCTGGTAGACTTCTTCCGGCAATGTAAAATGTACAGTGAATGGTCAGCTTCGCTGCCCTGCTGAGAGACAGTGTTGTCGAAATTCAGAATCCGACCTGGTTTTATGTTCTTTAGCTCTTATTTTGAGTTTCCTGCAAGTTTCCCCTACGTAAGACCCCGAACAAAGGCCACATACAATTTTATAGACACCAGACTTATTTCCCATGTCTATCTTATCCTTGACGTCACAAAGAGCATTAGCCAATGAGGGAGAATTTTTAAAAGCCACCTTAACATTCGCTTTTCTTAAAATAGAGGCTATTTTTTCTAGCACTTGGCCTAAATACGGTAAAGTGAACCATCTACCCTCAGATACGTTGAGTTTTAAAAAATTGGGAAAAGCTGCCTTAAGGGCATGTTTTTCTTTTCTTCACCTGTAAATACCATCAATCGTGAGGGCATCATATCCGTTCTTCTCCGCTACATGCTTTGTATGGAGAAGCTCACGGTGATGATGACCCTCCGACATAGGTACTGACAGGAGTCGATCAATATAATAGATAAAAGGCAACATTTTAACTCTCGGGTGTTGAAAAGAACTCCTATCTATTGCTGTATCGGTGGTAGGAGATTTTCAAAAATTCCAAACCCCCTTCCTCTTTTTTATAGATCATCAGATCTAAATAATTTAATGAACCCCCCTCTTCCATTTCTTTAGTAAAATTTTTGTTCTTGTGCATCCTGTTAAGGAGTTTGCGAAAAGACATACTGTTTATCTTCTGTTGTCGTCGAGGTCGTGACGAAACCCAACCAGGAGTTCTATTCGGTTCCTGCAAAACATCCGGAAGAAAATCCATAGGCATCTGGAGCGTAGTATCGACTAGTGAGCGGTAAGGTCCAGAATCAGATACCACTACAATATCCAACAGTCATGGCCTCTCGAGAGACTGATTTTATGTATTTATAGACTTTTCTAACAACACAAACATTCTCCAAGTCACGCATAAGAGGTCATCAGACTTGGTTGATACTTTTCGGTAAGCATTAACTATGTGTTAGCTCCTGCCTACCTAAAAGCAGTGTTGGGCAAAACTAACACTAGTTTACTAAACTAAAGTTAATTCATTCTAACTAAAAATAAACTCACATTATATAATTAGTTTTAGTTTTATATTTGTAAAATTATTAATCATGTGTTGGAGTATTTTCTTAATAAATATTTGTTTTTAGTTTTAGTATCCATTTTTAGTATGGTAATTAGTTTAATTTAAGCAAAAGTGACCTTAATTTATGCTTTTATTTTAGTTTTAGTTTATAATTCACTAATTAGTTTATTGCATACTTTGATTCAGAACATGGGTAAAAAAATAGGTATGTATGTATTTTTGTTTAAATAAAGAGCGTTTATTTATGAGCTATAATGAGGAAAAAATGAGGTTACAACTACTATTTCAGCCTATTTAAAACAAGTTCTATTAGTTTTAATAATTTACTTAATTATCATAATAACATATGATTTATATTAATTTGCGTTATTTTTGTAAAAATAAACTAAAATAAAGCTTTAATTCAGTTTTTAATCAATTCCCAATGATTTAGTTTAATTTTAGTTCAATTAATATCCATTAGTTAATTTAATTTTAGTTTTAGTTCTTTTTAGGTTGCGATTTTTAGTTTTGATTTAGTTTATTATAAAAAAAATGTAGTTATAATTTTAGTTTTTAGTTTTGCCCAACATTGCCTACATGAAGTACCAACCAAGTCTGATGAAGCTCAATGGGATTTGGGCAAAATATAACTGCCATAAGAAGGACACCGCTGGATAAAGAAAATGGAACGTGGTAACCAGAGGATTAATGTTTATTTATTTATAATCGATAATTTATTATTTTGTTTAACTTTACTTATGTAATGTAAAGAAGCATTCTTGAAACAAACTAGCAGGAGATGCTCCCAAAAATTGTTTAAGACATTAAGATATATTTGCGACTTTCTAAACGTGACTTAATATAATTTATTTTATTTTTTGGTGTTCTGCTTCATGGCGATGTACACCTTACGTTTCTTATATATTACATTATTGTCTATATGTTGACATTATTTATTTATTATTACATTATGCTATTGGCTATATATTTATATCATATATATATATATATATATATATATATATATATATATATATATATATATAATTACATTATATTATATTACGTTATTGTCAAAATGTATATTTACATCCTGTATATATTACCAAGGCCCAATACAATTATACTTACAATTATACAATAAATGTTACACACATATCAGACCAATTATTTCACAGAATACCTGAACGGACACACAGACTGTCTTACAAAATATACAGATGGGTCATCATAGAGAGAAATATGCCAAGAAGCATCCGCCTTATTAAAGCATATTACACTTAATGCAAGATGCCTGAATATGATCCTAAACAGGTTCCTAAAATTGAAATTATTACTTTTTAAACAATTTTGGGGAGCAAATCGTGCTAGTTATTTCAAGAATCTATTGATCCTTCCTCACCACCACCGTCAACTTATGTAAAGAAGCATATTTCAGAGTCCAAAACTTCAGCGATTTTATGAAAATCTTAAAGCAATATTTTATTACAGTACTCAGTCACAATAAAAGGTAAAATTGAAGGAGAGCGTCCTGAGGACCGGTTTTTTTCAAATTGTGCACTATAACGTATTTTAATGCACTAAACACGAATCCGTTAAAAAAAAAAGTTGCTCTCAACTAGGAAAGAAGTTATTAAGCACTAAAGTTCACTGTTATTGAGGTTAAAGTTGGGGTAAACAACGTATTTGTAAACATGAACAATTTGTTTTTCAATACAGCTTTTGTAATTATCATATATAAGTATGATAATTACAATCATATATACATACGTAAGTTTGTTATATATGTGTGTGTGTGTGTGTGTTTTTATTGTGGTTGGAAGTGTTTTTAGCGCGGGTCATCCTCCCTTCATAGGGAGGAACCCCGCTTATAAGGTTGATCTCATGAAACAATCAGGAAGTGCCGACTAGAAAATTTTGCGTTTCAGAACCTCCAGAGATCTAAAATGACGGTGGTTCAAATTTGTATTTGTATATATATATATATATATATATTTGTCTGTTCGCTCTCTAGCTCCCAGACGAATGGTCCGATTTTGATGAAATTTGGTACAAAAATCTTTCGTCTAATTTGAAAGGTCAAGTTCGTTAACCAGCAGCATAATGTTTTTGGTATGGGTACCGTCGTTTGGGGTGAGTTCGGACAGGTAGTACGAGTTCGGACAATAGTACATGGCGCAGGAAATCACGTGACCTGGAGCAAAATTTTTCATTGGGGGTCATAATTGGCTTGACAAATACGATCGATATTCCATTTTTCCCATGTAGCTAAGCCGAAATCGCTGTGAGAACACTTTGAAGTGAGTAACAAATATTTTAATGTGAGTTGTAATTTCCATGATTTTCGAAATGCTTGAAACAAACATCTGTGTAGAGGCTGTATAAGTAATTCAATCCTAATTTTTCATATTTTATAGTAGGTTTATATGTTTTCTAATGATACATAAAAAATATATTTATTTTTTTGGTTCAAAAGCTTTTTTTTTCTCGTTTAAGTTAAAAACTCGCATACCGTGGGGTGAGTTCGGACATGCATCAATTATACCCGCGTCCTCTTGGCTTAAAGGAAAACAGTATTTATTCCAAAGAGGCTTTGAAAATGTGATTAACGATGTCAAAACCAAGAAGAAGACTCTGAGAGACAGTAGATCGATTTAGGTATTTTGTTGTACAACAAAACACCTAAATCGACTATAAATGATATAGTTAGAGGAATGCACACCAAAACAAGTGGTGGCCAAACAAAATTGAGTCAAGAAGAAAAAAAAAAAAAAAACATCTAAGGGAATTTTAACTGCAGTTGAATGGGACTTTCCATTAACTCGATTAAGATATTCGCTAAATCGTAAAAAACATATTTGGATAGTCAGCAACAAAAATCGCAGGAGTTTAAGGCAAGCCCAGACTGGAATGGTTTGACGGCTTTATGTAAAGGAATCAGCCATTTATGGAACGCCTTACAGAAAACATCAAAAGGTTTAGAGCAGAAGTTGATAAGGGGAAAGTAAAAGAATATTTTGTAAGGCTAAAAATATTATAGAAAATATTCCTCTTTAGAATATCGTTAATTATGACTGAGCTCACTCCAACTATAGTTTAAGTTAAGATTTTTACAGAAATTAAAGGCTGTTCGAACTCACCCCATAGGTAGGGGTGAGTTCGGACACATTTTAGCAATAAAAAAAATTGAAATTTTTTGAGATATTCAAAAAACAAAATACACTATTCGATAGAGGAATGTTAAGGGTTCATACATTAATTTTTCCAGAGTTTTACAAAAATTCTGTCTTTTGTAATTACGAGAAGACCTCGAAAATTGTCCGAACTCACCCCAAATGACGGTACCTAGAATCGTGGGATTCAGTTGAAAAATATCATTAAAACTAATATGTTGAAATTTTGGTTACGTTTGGAGTTAAGGAAGAGTTAGAATAAAATATTTTATTAAAAGACATGAAACATTTTGGTAACTTTGTATACTTTCCTTAATATCTCGAAAAAGGTTGAGAATCCTGGTAAACGGAAGGATACCATTAGAAAGCTTACTAAATGCTCTACAATAAAGGTTCTGATGATTTTTTCTTTTTTTTTTTTTTTTTACGGCGCATCGACAAATCGTGGCCATTAGCGCCGACGTCCAGGGTGCAATCAGGAATTTTCTCAGCGAGCCCTGGGATGAGAAAATTCCTGTCGCCGGTGGGGATCGAACCCACCATCTCCCGCTTATGAATCTAGCGCGCTAGCCACTAGACCAGGGGAGACCCCAATTTCCTTAATATCTCGAAAACGGTTGAAAATCTTGGCAAGCGGAAGGTTACCATTCGAAAGCTTACTAAATGCTCTACAAAAAAGATTCCGAAGAACGTTTTGATTAGGCGATGTCAATTGGAGAAATAAGTGCTTAAAACTTTAAAGTAATTTATTTAGTTTATTCGAACGGTTCTTTTTGTCTGTTTTTATTCCCTGTTATTTTTTAATTGCTTATAGTTGGATAATGTATTTGACAATAAAATTGGTTAAATAAAATAAGAAAAACAATTAATTGTTAGAAATATAGCTTTCAAAGATAGAGAATCGAAGAAATGGTGACAATTTTCAACTGCGGGGCCTTTCTGGGGTTGGCCGACCCACCCAAGTAAGATCATAAATCAAGAACTTTCGAGAAAGGTGGAACGAAAACAATAACTTCTTCTATTTTAATCTTTCCAAATGAGACTAGGGATAAGAACGGAACCGCGCTAAGATGATGCAGTTCCTGCGAGTCGGACTTTTATGTTTTTGTGTGGGTTCGATTTTTTAAAACGGGGATGGGCTCAATCTCTCAGTAAAACACAGTCTAGTTGAATAACACTTTTATTAACTTTAAAAGGAATACAAGCAAACAACACAAGCGGCCATCTTACACAGGACTGACTGACCTTTGTTCGGCTTCACGTTTGTTTACACACTAACGTGCTGCCACCTATGTAGATTTATTTAAAACTAATCTTAAGCGTTTTTAGCATATAATTTAACACGATTCCCACTATGGGGTGGTGGCTTTTCTTTAGAAAAAAAGAAAAGGTATCAGCCCTATTATGGTTAGAAAAGGGTAGTAACCTATAGATAACCCGTCCTAAAGTTCGTTGTCAATAACAAATGGACGTTAAAATATAAATAAAAATATCATGAAGATTAGATAGTTAGCCGTCGAGGTGAGAAGCAATCAGGGATTAGTTGGGATTCGGCTAAAGAAAACATCAATATGATTTTTGTAAAAAATCCAGGGATATTCAGGACGTTTCGGCGACTAATAATACCAAACAGGTGAAGAATAACCCTTCAAAAATTTTTTCAAACTTTACATTTATTCCTCCATCACAACGTTTCGGACACACAGGTCCATCCTCAGGCAATCATGTCCTGTTCATTACTATAGTTATATTAAAACAGTCATGCAATAAATAAACATGATTCCTGTAAGGAACCAAGTCAAATTACACCTACATCAATTAAACACTCTGTGTGGCTGTGATAATGAGTGTTTAATTGATGTAGTTGTAATTTGACTTGGTACCTTACAGGAATCATGTTTATTTATTGCATGACTGTTTTAATGTAACTATAGTAATGAACAGGACATGATTGCCTGAGGATGGACCTGTGTGTCCGAAACGTTGTGATGGAGGAATAAATGTAAAGTTTGAAAAATTTTTGAAGGGTTATTCTTCACCTGTTTGGTATTATTAATTAATACCCTTCATTTAGTAATCGTAATTTCGGCTACTCTTTGATAGCCTTCGTCATTGCTGATAAGGGGGGCTGCAGCCCCCCCTCTAAATTTTGATTTGATGGTAAAAACTTGTCGTAAAACCCTTAAACATAAATTAAATAAGATCAGTTAGTTCATAAAAAATATTTTATTTTACGTGTAACAGCGTTTTAGTTGCCTAAAACTATTCCAAGTTCTAAAGTTTTAGTATTCCATACACCGGAAATGGTCTCAGCCCCCCGAAATTTCCCCAGGCCCTCCCGAAATTATTTTCCATATTCACCCATGGTAACCGAAACGTCCATAATATAGATTTTTTACAAAAATCGTATTGATGTTTTCTAAGCCAAATCCCAACTAATCCCTGATTGCTTAAATAAAAATATTTATGCGTGTGTATAGGTTATATTAAGCAACTTATTCAGGAATACAGTGTACACTACCCATCTCCCATCTTCTGAGGAATGGGACGGAACTTGTTTATATTGCGCCTAGTGCTCGCAATATAAACAAGTCTGCGAAGGGTGTGACAATTATCATTTCTTCGAAGATCTTTTATGGTGTAATTATACTCCAATATGATGCAATACATTTCACATCAATGTCATCATGTGCAATCAATATCATCATATTGACTATTAATCTGTATATATACTGTATCTCCGCCAATTTGTCCGACATCATCCATACATCAGATCCTTGTATCCGTGCGAACCTGTAGCCAAGACTGACCCTGGGGATAGGCCTGCCTTCTGACGTACTGATTCCCCCACCATCAGCTGTCTGCTTCTAGAGAGTAACCAGTTCACTGGAAGATATCCTTTCATATTCACGCACTACCTGGGAAATTTCCGTGCGAAATCCTCAAGATTCGCGCTGTGAAACTTCAATAGATCAAGAGGTCTTAGAAGCCCAGAAAATAAAAGGTTAGTAATTTATTATTCATTTTTATACTCTTAACCATTAAGTACCAACTATATACATTTTAAGAAATTATTCTCAAGTACCAGAGATAAATAATGTTTGTTTTGTCATTTTCATGGATGATAAGCAAATGGCGTTTGTCTCATATTATCTTGAAATTGAAATTGTTTTATATTTATTCCGGGACACATGTCCCATAAGAATAATTTTCAGTTTACAGAATAGTGAACAATTATAAATAATACAGCTTATATATAAATTAGGGATTGGGTAAATCTTGCAGGGATAAAAAGTGGTGGAAGAGTCGGGATTTAAAGGTTTCTAGGTTGGTAGAATGGCGGACAGACAGAGGTAAGGAATTCCATAGCGAGGTGGCACAGGTGACAAATGATTTTTCTAATAATGCAGTAAGGTGGGAAGGAATATAAAGATCGGAAGGACTAGATCGAGTGTGAACACAGGATTTAAATTTAAGGAGTTGAAAAATATAAGAAGGTCGTCGGGATATAATTACTTTGTAAATGACTGAGCCGAGGAAGTACAGTCGACGATAAAGAGGGAATAGCCAATTTAGTTCCTGGTAGAAATGTGATACGTGGGATCTCTGCGGATCCCGAGGATAAAACGAATGAAACAGTTCATGAGGCGTTTGAGTTTTGCCTCGAGATCGCCAGAAAGTCCAACGTACACCAAACAACCATAGTCAAACTGGGGGAATAATAGGGAGGTTACAAGGAGTTGAACAGGTCTTTGTTCTCAGGAGATGGCGGGAGAGGTTCGATAAATATAGATAGACGGGAAATGTTCTCCATTTTGTTTCGGTAAATGGCAATTTCAGAAGTTATTTAATCTAAAACCAGCCAGAAACGATGCAACTTGAACATCCCGAATGATATGCAAGAACTCCTAGGCGATGATAGCCAGTACATCAACACTATACTGACTTACCTCAAGAACACAGGACTATGCAACCGTATTTGATGACTATAAGCACTGTTGACTTAAAAATAATATTATACTTCCATAGATACTAGGTACAATTTAACGGAGAACACAAAGTCTTTTACAGTTAAACATTTATACAATTACATTAGCCATACTGATTTCCTAGAATAAATAGTTCAGAAGATACTGTTCTTTGTGTTTATCGCCAATAAAGTGGAACTTAATAAATAAATAATCCAAACTCTGAAAGGATTTTCGGGTCTTTTTGCGAAGACCACATCCAGTTACTTTTGAAGTAGCAGTAGTGATTGTATCAGTGATTTAGCGCATGCGCATAACTCCTTTGCCTTCCTATTGGAGGATTGGATGACCAATTGCATTCGTTCTTGCTGGGAGTAAAGTAACCTTCAACAGTGAATTAGCTTTTGTTTATGAAAAAGCTCTGCTTATGTTAGTGAGAAAAATGAGTCTTTTACAATTAGTTCGCGATGTTCCTGACAAAGTAAAAGGGATTGGTTTCTTACTGGGAAAAATTAATGGAATCCTATTAGCGAGTTGGATAGACTAGAGTCGCTACAATTAATATAATTCTATTAATTGGGAGTTGGATTGACTAGGGTTTTGATATTTTCTTGAGCGAGCGGAAACGCATAGCATGTAATGCCTAATAAATGTAAAATATCCAAAAAAGAGAGAGAGAAAAGGAATAAAATATTTTGTTTACAAATAACGTTGTTTGTTATCCTTCATAACCTGCAAAACAGTCAACTTTAAAGCTTAATAACTTATTTCATAGTTGAGAGAATTGATTTTGATCATATTAACCTTTTTATTACTAAATATTGCTTGCCATTATCTAATATGAATTATAACCGTAGATAACGAGTCAAGAAGTAGTAGATAACCAGCAAAGAACCTATAAGCTAATCAGTAAGCTTATCAGCGAGTACGAGTAACTGTTATAAATCACTACTGCTACTTCAAAAGTAACTGGATGTGGTCTTCGCAAAAAGACCCGGATTTTCGAAACATTTCTTAAACTTTCATCAATTTGATCACGTTGCATGGGCGTAAATAAGGGGGGGGGGCGAGGAGGCTGCAGCCCCCCCCCGAAATCGGTGAAAATGTATCATAAAAACTTTAAACATAAATTGAATAAGATCACTTAGTTCAGAAAAAAATAGTTTTTATTGGGTGTGATAGCTTTTTAATTGGCTAACTGTATCAAGTCCTAGATTGTTAGTATTCCATACCCTACGAATGCTCTCAGCCCCCCAACATTTTCCCAGCTCCTTCAGAAATTATTTTCTATATATGCTGGTGTCGTCTTGAACAGAAAGAGACTAGGCGACAGTAACAAACTTCTGAGAAAACTAATCATTTAAGTTACAACATCTTCTTGGCATTCTTTGAGTTATTGTTTGTCAAGTTTTTGCTTAAACTATGCAATATTTCCAAGCTATTCTCACTTCTAGCGCGTTTTCTCCGGCCTTCCATAGGCTGGAAACCCGCATATAGGATAGATCTCACGACGCAGTCCGGAAATGCCTACTAGAATATCTATATAATATGCGCATGCGCTGAATCACTGTTGCAATCACTATAGATACTTCACAAGTAACTGGATGAGCTCTTCGCAAACAGACCCTTTATTTTTTATCTAACTATATATCAGCACTGATATCGCTGAAATTAGACATTCAAATCCTGATTAGACATGGAAAAAATCAAAATATATTTTCAAATCATCCAAAAATCATATTATTTAAATTAATCTCATTGTTGAATTAAGACAAATATACGTTTTGAAGATGTCACTATATTTTTCTAAGTCTAATCAGGATTTGAATATTTCATTTCAACAATATCAGTGTTGATATACAGTTAGATAAAAAATAAAATATTATTTTTTCTAAGTCTAATCAGGATTTGAATATTTCATTTCAACAATATCAGTGTTGATATACAGTTAGATAAAAAATAAAATATTATTTTTTCTAAGTCTAATCAGGATTTGAATATTTCATTTCAACAATATCAGTGTTGATATACAGTTAGATAAAAAATAAAATATTATTTTTTCTAAGTCTAATCAGGATTTGAATATTTCATTTCAACAATATCAGTGTTGATATACAGTTATATAAAAAACCTTTCATTTAAAAAAAAAAAAAAAAAAACATGCATTGAAATCCGTTAAGATTTGGAGGGCGTAGCCATTTTTGAAACACGAAATGCCGTTTGGCTCCACTGTGCGAAGGCCAAGGTGTGGGATTGAGCATGAATCCGAAATTATCAAAAAGCATTCTTTTATGTGAAAAAAAAAATCAGTCCCGTAACAGGCCACGAGGGCCCTAAGAGGCAGATACTGTAGAGGTACCTGATTCTTGGCACACTAGGGAGATAGTGTGGTCGGTCAATACTATGCTCCGGCCGCCTGATTTTCCCCTTGCTGCTTCGACTGCTAGAGTCATTAGCACCAAGGTACCCATTAATAAATTAATTAAAGGCTGGATTGGCCTAGGGACGGGCAGGGAGGCCGAATTCAACCCATGAACTAAGACACTAGAAGAAAAAATCTTTAGTGCTTGCTCGGGATTTGAACTCAGGTCCTCCAGCATATGAGTCCAGTGCTCTACCACTGAGCTAACCTCGCCCCCTCTTTTATGTGAAAATGTATCAAAATCCAAAGTGGCTATGTATTCACGGTTGGTGTTTGGGAAAATTTGAGAACATGGGCGTATATAAAGGGGCGGGCTGCAGCCCACCCGAAATTTTGATTTCATCGGTAAAAAATGCTTCAAAATAAATTAATTTTTTTTTAAACATTTTTTGGGGTTTAATAGCGTTTTAGTAACTAAAATTTAGTTGAACATATCACATTAGTATTTCTAAAGTGACACAACTCAAAAATTGGTATTATTCACACCGTCATAGTTATGACTGTGATAGACATGGTAAATATATCTTTATGAACCATCAAAACTGTATTACCTTGCTTCAGAGCTTGTGTACCAAAGAGCACTTGTGTCATCCTTCCAGTCTTAATCCTAAGGCACCTACATAGGCAAGAGTGTCACATTTTCAGTTGGGTTTTATTTTGAGTTGTGTCACTTTAGAAATACTAGTGCCATATGCTATTACAAGTTCTTGAATGTCAGTATTCCATACCCCCTAAATAGTACCAGCATCCCTCCATCCGACTTTATTTCCTATATATAAGCCCGTGTTTGAGGAAGTTTAAAATAAATTGTTTTCACGATTGCCTTGTTGCTCTCGGCAAGAGACCGAGTTCTTGCGTTGGTCTTTATGCCGAAATAATTTTACACTGGTTAGAGGTTGTTCAAATGCGAATTTTGCACTCTTTGTTAACGAAGTCTCCTTATGTATTCCAACTGATTCGTATATCATCACTAGTTTCGGATACTTCGGGTTTGCTGACACAGTAATAACCTCACCAAACTACACTGTTATACTGCTCTCGGCGATCTGCAGTAGCTACACAGCTGTGCAACTTGCTATTGATAAAGCTCTGAACATAAATTCTTCGGCGAAACCCTTATTTAACTGTATTTACAGATGCTCTTCCTTGCTCTAAGTGAACCGTATTCAACGAATCCTGTAATCTATACAGATAATACAAATTTAATTTATCGCTGTCTGTACATGGAAGATATATGAGAAAAAATATTATTGGAGGCCTTTATCAACTCAATAGCACCCAAAACAATGATTGTTAGAATTTTTGTTTGTATCTCTGTGCGTTTGTGCACGCTAATCTCAGAAACGACGGCTTAGCCGATATATACATATCCGATTTATATGCGGCATTCACTAATATATTGTGGTAAGCTTCACTTAACATTTAGTGTTTTTTTGATAGATAGATTGATAAAATTCTGTATTTTGTTTGAAAAACAGTTACAGGGGTCTGGCTACCCCTAAAAGAAAAGAGAGAGAGAAAAAAAAACATTTCTCATTGGATCGTAATAAATATAAATAATATAAATCTTCATCATAATAAACCGAAAACTACATTAGATAAATTTATGAAAATAAAAAAATAAAAATTACTTGCTATTATTCAAAAAGCACAAACGATCTTGTCATTAGAGCTTCCACGGTGAAGCGGAAGAGCCTGAACATTGAGTCCTTATTCGAAGGTGAAAGAATCAGTGAGAGATTGTCTTCATCAACTTCTGGGTCAACATCTTGAAGGTATTTAGTGCGGGCAGATCTTTATATTGGGCATTCCAGGAGAAAATGGGCGAGTGTCTCGGGTTTCCGGAGACTGCTTATAGTGCAATCTAGTCCGGTGTCTATCCTGTAGGAGGTGCCTTTAAGATAAAGCCTCAACTCCGAGTCCCTGGAGAGTCTGAGCTGCATGAGGGCTCTCTTCCATTCTATTGGTGTCTCAGACTTGATGTACTCCTCACCATAACTAAGAGAGCTTAGCTGACGATACACAGGGTTGTACTTAGAGTTAAGTACACGTTCAACGTCAACAGATATGAGGTGGTTGTTCCATCTCTCTAGGATTACATTCTTATTTTTCAGCTAGCTGTGCCCGTGGAGCCAAAAATGACATGAAACAGTTTGTTTCATGTCAATCGGTTCATAAACAAAAAAGTTATTCCAATATCTAACATTTGATAAACTATCTATTCTATTTTCTATGTCTTCTATCTAATATCGTATATAGAGAAGCATTGCTCTAAAATAGATTTTTTTTTTTTAAATACCCAAACGACGATGTTTATAATCCAAAATAAACCAAACAATACACTCAAAATATGCTTCCCAAAGTCATTACTCCACGTGGACGAAGTCGAGGGCACAGCTAGTAAATATACTACTCCGTTGATAAAGGGCCCCAATAATATTTTTTCTCATACATCTTCCATGTACAGACAGCAATCCGTTAGAATTTTATTGCATGTATAGATTATGATAATATGCACCAGAAAAAAAAAATGTATCCTGATTTTGAATGTAAAGTAGATGCAAGTAATAAAATAAAAAATGTTTCCTGTTGTAAATGTTAGTGTATTTTTGAAATGACTAACTATGTAAATTTTTTTAGGTGTAACATTTTTTCATGTTGCAAGTTTGACGAAGTTCACGTGAAAGAGCATAGATTCATGTTGCCGAAACCGTCGTTAGGTCAAACTCGTTTTTGGCACACTTTTACCTTTTAGCGCGGTTCCTCCCTCCCCCATAGGGAGGAACCCCGCTTATAAGGTTGATCTCATGACGCAATCCGGAAGTGCCGACTAGAAAATTTTGCGTTTCAGAACCCCTAGAGACCGAAAATGATGGTGGTTAAAAAGTGTATTTATATATTTGTCTGTTCGCTCATTTCTGGCTTCCCTAATGGTCCAATTGTGATGAAATTTGGTACAAAAATCCGTCGTCCAATTTGAAAGGCCACTGGAAGATGGCGTTTAGGGCGAAATTCGCGCAAAAAAAAAATCGTAACGCTTACGTTTTTGAGTTTATAAGCTTGTAAGTACTCGTTTTATAGGCTTCTTGGGCTAGGAAAACGAATGAAACCATTTTCAAGGCGATAGCTTTAACCGTTTTCGAGAAAAGTGGAATCATGGGATTCAGTTGAAACATTTTTTGCATGTTTCAATTTCATAAAAACTAACATGTTAAACTTTTGGTTACGTTTGGAGTTAAGGAAGGGTTAGAATAAAATATTTTATTAACAGACATAAAAAGTTTTGGTAACTTTGTATACTTTCCTTAATATCTCGAAAAAGGTTGAGAATCTTGGGAAACGAAAGATGACCATTAGAAAGCTCACTAAATGCTCTACAAAAATGGTTCTGATGAAAGTTTTGATTAGGCGATGTCAATCGGAGAAATAAGTGCTTGAAACTTTAAAGTAATTGATTTCGCTTATTCGAACTGTTCTTTTTGTCTGTTTTATTCCTTGTTATTTTTAAATTGCTTATAGTCAGATAATGTATTTGACAATAAAACAGATTAAGTAAAATAAGAAGATCAATTTATTGTTAGAAATGTAGCGTTCAAAGAGAGAGATCCCAAGGCTTTCCAAATGCCTCTGTGCGGAGGCCTTTCTGCCCGACTTAGGGGATAGCTGACCCATACAGGTAAGATTGTAAATCAAGACCTTTCAAGACTAGTTTGTTTGAGATTTCATTTGGATAGCTGTTTCGCTATTGATCTAAACAAAGTAATAACTGTTTCTATTCTATGCCTTCATAAACACTAGAGATAAGAACGGAACCGCGCTAAGATGACGCAGATCCTGCGAATCGGACTTTTTTTGGTTTGTGTACTGAGCTGCATGTACTGAATCATGGGATTCAGTTGGAACATTTTCTGCATGTTCTACTTTCATTAAAACTAATATGTTGAAATTTTCATTACGTTCGGAGTTAAGGAAGGGTTAGAATAAAATATTTTATTAACAGACATAAAACGTTTTGGTAACTTTGTATACTTTCCTTAATATCTCGAAAGAGGTTGAGAATCTTATATATATATATATATATATATATATATATATATATATATATATATATAAGCTTACGTATGTACCTATTACGCAAACAAGTCGGTGTTATGGAACTTTCCAAAGAATTCCTTCACAAGATGAGGCTGCTACTTGAAAATCCTCGCTTCACTGATAAAATGTTAAAAAAAAAAAAAAAAAAAAAAAAAAAAAAAAAAAAAACTCTATAGGATTCAGAGAGAGCCTAGTGCTGTAAAGTGATGATAAGGGAAGTACCGTCACGTGTAGTTTTGAAATGTGATGATGCGTAGAGAACCTTTACGTACAAACAGTGTAGACAGGTATCGAATTTGTACACAATTTGTGTAACCTAAAACCTAATAATAACCTAAAATCTATCATATAATCAATTTTAAATCAAAAGTCCGTCACGCAGGACTTGCAACGCTCAGAACATTCTTTAGAGGGTGGGAAGTTTATCCAGCATTTGTTTAAAAACAATCTAAACATGAATAGGTTTGACGCGTTTTTCACTTTACTCTCAAAGAAAGTAGCTACTCAGGTTGCACTCATGGCGGAATGTTTGAATTTTAGCATAAATATGCTTTAGCGACGACTAAACTGAAAAAAAAAAAACACGTTACAAAAATGTGTCCGCTGGCATTCGCGCATGCCCGGTAGCTATGTATGAAAAAGAAGACTGTCTGTTATACAGTACATTACATAGGTTTGTCGGGTGGACCTAAAGCATATTTATGTACCTGAATTTTAGTGAAGGATTATTTTTTTTTTTTTTTTTTTTTTTATTTTTTTTTTTTTTATTTTCAAATCTTTATCTGTCCTGCCTAGTAGAGACCGAAAATGACCGCCGATAAAGTTTCTCTCTCTCTCTCTCTCTCTCTCTCTCTATATATATATATATATATATATATATATATATATATATATAATGTTAACACGATACAAGCCAGAGTTTTTGTTGTTTCACACACACCTCATTTTTGTTGTACATAAAGTATTCACCTAGCAAACGATCTATCGACTTCGTAAACCTGCAAAGTCGGTTGATTTGGAGGGGAAGTTTACTCTAGACCCAAAGTAGTTATTTGCGTATACGGGTCGTAATTTTTGTTGTATTGCAACGAAAGATGGTATTTATTGTGGCCATGCTAATAGAAAAATGTTTTTTGAAAATAAACTAAATCGGTTCATTAGGAGGTTACTCAATTTCGGTGCTAATTTCGGTGTCAATTTCTGTTGTATTGAAACTAAATCGGTTCATTTTTACAACACTTAAAAGAGTATTATTATGTATTATGTTCAAATTGAATTGCCGCCAAAGCAGCATTAGTTATAACTTCTACCACTAGGAGCGCTGAACATGGACGCTGTATCCGGCTTCTGCTGTACATTGAGCCAGCTGTTCATTCACTGCTGCAAATTATTCAGGGATAAATTGCACACTATCCATATTCTGGAGAATGTGCTCGTTCATGCAGCTCCTGCGGGGCCTGCACATCATTTTTATGTAGACATTTATAATATTAAAGCGTGACAAAAGAAAGCTATAATATTATAAACTCAATTTTTATTTTTTATCTTATATTCTTAATTACATTTAATTTTATTATTATATGCATTGTATTATTTTAATTTTGTTTTACTTGTAATCCATTCATTTGTAACATCTTTTGATTTTCAAGTGAATAATTGTAACGTGATGATATGTGTAAAATAAGACAGATTGAATCGCCTTAGTCGTGGATAATCAAAAAATATTGAATAAATTAATATGATTCTTAAGTATGCATTGATTGTAATTCCGAAAGAAAAAATATCTAACAATATAAAGTGTTCGAAACAGTACACAAACCCTCTCTGTTATATTTTGATGACTCTC
This sequence comes from Gonocerus acuteangulatus, assembly GCA_946811695.1. Classification (NCBI taxonomy): domain Eukaryota; kingdom Metazoa; phylum Arthropoda; class Insecta; order Hemiptera; family Coreidae; genus Gonocerus; species Gonocerus acuteangulatus. Next base: position 14,183,511 of record OX328128.1, read on the forward strand.
TGTTATAATTGGCATCCTTCCATCTTTAATGAATGTGCATATACACTATGCATTGTGACACACAGACCATTCAAGGTCTCCATACAGAATAATACAAAAGTCCAACTCGCAGGAACTGCGTCATCTTAGCGCGGTTCCGTTCTTATCCCTAGTGACCTTTGGAAAGATTAAAATAGAAAGAGTTATTATTTTGGTTCGACTTTCGTCAAATGCCTTTATGGCCCTGCTTATGGCAGGGTCAGCCAGCCCCCACAATCCACCGTAATCCAAAGAAAATAATTATTTCAGAGTTCAATGCATTGATAAATATCAAAATGTTTCTCATTTTTGAACCCCGTTCAACTACAAAACCCCGTTCCAAAGAACAAAACAAACACATTTGAAGTTTTAAGCACTTATTCCTCCAATTGAGATCGCCTAATAGAAAATTGCTTCAGAACCTTTTTTTTAGAAAATTTAGTAAGCTTCCGAATGATTACCTTCCACTTGACCGTTTTCCGATATTAAAGAAAATATACGAAGTTCCCAAAACTCATGTCTATAAATAAAATATTTTATACTAATTCCTTCCTTAAATCCAAACGTTACCAACAACATTTGTTTATATGAATTTCAAATATGCAGAAAATATTTTAACTGAATTCCATGATTCTAAGTACCCGAACCAACAACTTTATTCAAAAATTATTTTTCCACTTTTCTCGAAAACGGTTAAAGCTATCGCCTTAAAAATGGTTTCATTCGTTTTCCTAGGCCAAGAAGCATTTAAAACGACTACTTGCAAGCATATGATAACGATTTTTTCGCGCGAATTTCGCTCCAGTAACCATGTTCCGGTGGACGGATTCTGCTTTTTAACTAACTTAACCTTTCAAATTAGACGAAAGATTTTTGTACCAAATTTCATCAAAATCGGTCCATTTTTGAAGCAGCTACAGCGCGTACAGACAAATATATTTACAAAATTGAACGACCGTTATTTTGGTTCTCTAGGCGTTCTGAAACGTAAAATATTTTAGTCTGCACTGCCGGATTGCGTCATGAGGTCAACCTTATAGACGGTTTCCTCCCTATGGAGGGAGGGAGGAACCGCGCTAAAATGTATCAGACTAATCCTTATACACATGATACATATGGCTAGACAAGGTTGAATCAATTTGCATCAAACATTTAAATATAGCAGTCATGTGTTAAGCAGAATAACAACAAGTAAAAAATAAGAATTATTTAATAATGGACTTGTGTCCCTATAGGAAAACAGGAAAATTTCTACAATAAATCTTCTTATCCCAGCAAAATACCCGTTCCCAACCAATTCTCACTATAAGGCGTCCTTCAGTATTATTTATTCGTGACTCTACCAATTAAGTGTACGGATCTAAGAGGAAACTTCCAAGAGAAATAAATCGAAGACGCTAATAATGAAATCATTGACGAGTCATAGAAATGAAAGTCATTCATCATAATTTAAGCTGTATCATGTGAACGTTGACATTGAAAAATAATCAACTAGATAAGAAGCAAGTAGATATGATTAACTCTAGATCATAACTCATAGTAGTGATATACGTTCTGGCGTTTGTATGTGTTATGGCCTAAGAACGTAAAAATATTTCTATTTCTGCTGATAAGTCAAGCTATGATTATTTTGGTAAAAGTGAAGTTTCACGTCCTCCAAACCGATTTCTACAACAACGTATTTTGATGCACTAAACACGAAAAAAAAAAAAAAAAAACCTTCGCATTTAACTAGGAAAGAAGTTATTAAGCACTTAAGTTCACTGTTATGCGGGTTATGAGAGTTAATGTAAACAACTATATTTGTCAACATGCGCATGCGCGGGTATGGAAAAGTTCGTAATAAAGAAGTTTAATTGAAATTTACCATAAATTATTTAAATTCATCAAACACAGTTATTTATTCACAATCATTTTTTAAAATAAACACTCTTCACATTTCTTGTTTCGTTCATGAAAAGTATTATATACCAGAAATCCCACTCGCTAAAATTAATAGAATTCTATTAATTTTAGCGAGTTGGATTGACTGGGGTTTTGTTATCTTCTTGAGCGAGCGTAGCGAGCGGAAACGCATAGCACGTATGCCCTTAAGCGACAGGTGACGACGGGTGAGGATGCCCTTAAAATTAACAATATTTTTGAATAAATGGTTTATGAAAATTTCAAATGAGAGTTCTCTGTTTCCCAATGTTACATATCTGCGCATGCGCGTGTGTACAAATACGCTGTTGACTACTAGTTTTATAACCTTCCTAACAGTGAACTTTAGTGCTTAATAACTTCTTTCCTAGTTAAATGCGAAGTTTTTTTTTTTAACGTATTCGTGTTTAGTGCATCAAAATGCATTGTTGTGAAAAGTGTTAAAGAAATCGGTTTGGAGGACGTGAAACTTCACTTTTACCATTATTTTTCGACGGCTTATCATCAACTGTCTACAGTTTGCCACCCTTCTATAAATCCAACAGCACTTGGACGGTCAACCATTCAAGTACTGGTGCTATAACGTTGCTAACCTTGGTGATCAACGGGAACCGTTGAATTCAACTTGGCTATGGCCGTTGGCAGGTGTCATTGTATTAAGAAAAATGATATTAACAAAAATGGACAGTTACTCTTCTCAGATCTATCAATTTTCGTGGTGGCAGAATTCATAGGTCACGGATAAACCAGTCATTCGGATTTATAAATATTTATATATATATGTTTGTGTGTGTGTTAATTTTACGTGTGAACCGCCTACACTGACATACAAGTAGACGCTCTGAAGATGGAGCAGATATCATGACACTTTTACAATCATAGAAATAGCGTAAATCTCCTATGTGTTGGCGACTATGAAAATGAAACACAAGATGAAATTTCGCAACCGCTTACTATTGAAACGACAATTGAAGGAGTTGAGGCAAAATAGTGCCCAGAAACATTTTTAACAAATCTTAAATGTAGCTGCTATATGTTGGATATTATGTGGGGCCATGAGTTAAAATTAAGTAGCATACAGGCCACTTTGTAGTCATATCTTAGTAGCACCATCATCGAATGATAGTCCTACATAATATCCAACATTTAGTAGCAACAGTTAAGTTTTGATGAAAATGTTGCTTGGCACTATTTTGCACTGAACCCCTCAATTACATTATTAGAAAGCAAATAGGAATGTTTTCTGGTTTACCACCAGTACGTGATCATTGCCCAAGGATCAACTGTGGTCATAAAAAAAAATTATCTTCATTCGTCTCTTCTATTAAAATTTTTCGAATTTACGATACCTGAAAGCCATAAAACCCGATGTGAGGAAGCATTATCAGTTCAATGTTTGCGGATAAAGATTATAACGCGGAGATAAGCTTTTTTTTTTTAATGTTATAAAAGATATAATGATCGGCTTACTTCCAACAAACATAACGCAACGTTTCTTCACGTTGTCTTTTCATTTAGTTGAGGTTCGTCCTCTTCCTCGCTTCCCCTATACTTTGAATCGGTAGGTTTGCTGGTAAAAATTGGTTACAGGATATCCGTCACTGAAAGTTGAAGGTTAAATCGCTTTTTAACGTTCGAATTTACAGAATATCAGCAAAATCACTACATTTGCTTAAATGGGGCCAAAGAAACGAGCCTATACGCTATTTAAGAGTTAGCCGAAATTCTCAGGGAGCTTATTGTCAATTGGGCTGTCGACAAACACTATCATCAACCAGCTGTGTGTGATGTAATAGATACAATGTCGTGCAGAAGACTGAAATAGAAAAAAAAGGAGGATGCGCCGCAGCAATTAAAGTACAGTATCCGTTGAATCATATAGTCAGTCCATGTGCCAACTGGTCAGGGGCAGCTACTCACTTCTATATTCTGGTTTGTTTAGTTGTATTTATGGCATTTTTAGTACTAATCGTTCATATATTAGTACTAATAAATATATATTAGTACTAGCTGAATATATATATTAGTACTAATAAATATATATTAGTACTAGCTGAATACCTGTGCTTCGTCATGGCAGATAAGTAGTTATTTTATTGCGTTAAATAATGTATCATCAAAATTAACGCTACTATATAATTTTGTGCAGTTTATTATAGCACGGTTCCCGTCATACAATAAGTTATTTATCAATTGATAAGTAATCAAAGTATAATGTTTCTTTACACTGGGGTACTCCGGACCAGTGTCAACAAACACTTAACCTTGAGACAACCCGTTATCTATAGGTTAGCAGTAACAGGAGCTTAACCAGTACAAGTTAAAATTCGTTGTCAATAATAAATGTACGTTAAAATTTAAAAATTTATGTTTCCAAGATGTCATTTGGAAACACCCATTATATTTGCGAGCATTACCAAGAAGTGTTCTGACTGGGGATGCTGATGGGTGAGGAGGCTGTGCAAGGGTTCGGGCATATTATTACCTCGGATGGACCATCACCAGGTATAGCGTAAACTCTATCACAAAATTTTGTCTGAGGGACAAAATCACAGTTTATTTCTAGTAATTCAAGGTCTGCCATCATATTTGAAATGAACCGAAAATAAAAATAATATTATGAGATAGATAGATTACGGTAACAGCTGACCTGTTATCGTCCTAGTAGCTGCCTAGGCTTGCCTGCTCTCTGACCAACTAAAAATTCAAACTCCTCTAAAAATACATTACATACAATTTGAATATCAAAAAATCCTTTCTTAGCGAGTGTTTACGTTCTAAATTTATGATGTATGTTTGAATATGGTATAAGGACGAAAAGCGTCTAAGGTTACCTACGTCCTTTTACGTTCTAAAGGGAGTGTCCGTGCCAAATTTCAAATTTTTCTGTCGAGTGGTTTGGGCAGGGCGATGATCGGTCAGTGAGTGAGTGAGTGGTATTTGACAAATATATAGTCGATTTTGTTGTGCTTTAATATATGTATATTGGTTGTTTTTCTTCTTGAATGAAATACTAAAAGAAACGCAAAGAACTACGCTACTATGTCACATTGAAATAACTACGGCGAGGTGATATTTTTTAGTAGCTATTTTTAAAAACGAATAGAGTTAATTTCTCTATTGCTGTTACGAATTACCCCTGCTAATATATAGGGTCGGTCAGAAAGTCCGTGCGTTTTTTTGATCAAGTTTCCTATAACTTTTTTATGTACAAACCTGAATTAATTTAAAATTATGTCTCTGCGCCTTTGTCTCAATCACGTTTTGCCAACGTTTACTGGAAGGTGGACCTTCTCCCAGAATGAATTGGGTTTCGCCTAAAAAAAAAAAAAAAAAATGATCGAGGTGCTGCCTCCATGTTTGAAAAATTTTGTCCTGCTAAAGACTTTTCCAGGGACCAAAAAAGATGATGGCCCGATGTTGCAAGGTCAGGGTAACTTGAGGGTGTGGCAAAACATTCCAAGCCAATTCCAGCAACTTCTCCCGAGTGCGTGAGGACGCGCACAGCCTTGATATGCGGAAAACTTACACCTTGTCTGTTGACCCACTCTAGTCGCTTTTGTGTGATATTTTCTCTCAACCGTTCGATATGCTCACATTATTCAATAGAATCAATGGTTTATATTAGTGGTGGTGAAGTGAACTCTTTTCAAAACTCCAATATTATTGCCTATAACAGTTCAGTTCTGTCGCCAGCGGTATTTCTGTTGCCATGATTAATGTTCTACTGTATTGATGCAGTATTCGTCAGATCACTCAGCTCTTCTGTCTTCTACTGTTGAGGATTTCGTCTACAGAGCCTGCTCCAAGATTCTCTGTCCTCAGCCAATAGTCTTTGGCTTGTCCTGTCCATTCCTGTACGAACAATGGCCTTTATTGTTTACCTTTCCGTTGGGTTCCTTGACCCTCCCACCTTCCGTCATTCATTAGGCATTCGAGAAACAGGTCCAAAGCAATCAAATCTTATTTCCATCTAGTTTATCCTTTGCAGCCTGCATGTCCTGGATTCATCGGATTGAGGTATTCCTCAGTAGGTCGTCAGTTTCCATTCAGTTTCCTGTGAATTATAGCTATTGATGGAATAGTTCAAATCCCTTATGCGCAAAATTCTGAGGTAAATATTCCCGACGGTTCTGCCATTTTTCATTTCCATTACAATGAACGGCACGCACTCAATAAAAACTGATTATGTCTCGTTTTGGACGAGGGACGGCTTTGAGAAGTCATACAAGGGAGATAGTGTTTAATATTTGTCAATACTTAGCCAAAGCTAAGGCTGAAATCAATTTAAGCTATAGACTGTTCAAATAGATGTTTAACAGGAGGTTGCGCCAAGTAATAAAAAAAATAATATGTCTTCTATGGAATCATAAAATAAAATAAATGAAAAGGCAACTGATAATTATAATAATCTGTTCATAAACAATTTGTCTTCTGGGTACACTCTAAAGCGAAACACACTACACAAAAGACTAGGCTTGACTAGAGGGTTACACACTCAGTGGCCAACTAAAATAATTTAAATCAGGGGGGGGAGCCAGGTAACAGATATGTGAGGCAACCGGGAGGTTATTCACTGTTACAGATGGTTTAGTTGGAGGGAAAAGGGCGTGGCCTGTATTCCCCGCGCAAGAAATTGGTTGTAAAAATTCTCTCTGTTATAACTTTATCACTAGGAGGCTTAAAACTTTTTTAGCCTCAGCTTTGGCTAAGAATTGATAAATATTAGACACTATTTCCTTTGTCTAAGCCTTCCTTAGTCTTAAACGAGACATAATCAGTTTTTATAAAGTTTCACGTATCGTTTTGTTCCTTGAAATTGGAGTTTCCAAATGGTGGAACCGTCGGGAATATTTCCCTCAAAATTTCGCGCATGCGGAATTATACTTTTCCGTCTATCTGAACAGGGTGTAGTAAAATCTCAATTTTGTTCGATATGCCATTGGATTAGGTGTTACGCACTAAGATGACTCAGTTCCTGCGTGTCGTACTTATTTGTCCTTTGCGTTTTGGCGACTGCCAATTAATGTTAATTTATCTCCTACTCTCAAAGAGATATTAAACCACTGCACACATTCTATAACAATCTCACGACCTTGAGAAGAGTTTTGGCCGATTCATTATCAGCAAACTCGGCCATCCAATACGAGACACACTCCAGTCAATTTTCACAACTTGCACAAGTACCACCGCATTACTCGTCAAAACTCAGAAAACGTATTTTCTTCACCTCCTGTCACCAACATTTAAAATAAGGTAATCAAACAGAATATTTCATTTAATTAAGCGAAATACATTATTTAATAAAAAGAACCCTATAATTTCGCTAGAAACCAATATGTCATTTCTTAAATAATAATATTTCACATAGGTATTGTTGGTGGACATTTTTTTTTTCAAATTTATTTATTTATTTAAAAGAATATAACAATCCGTTCCTGATACCAGATGCACTTTTTTTAATGATTATTCTATGTTGTAACAAAATTTAGCACACAATTTTTCAATATAGGAAAAAAAAATGAAATAAAACCTATGCATAATTAATATAAAGAGTAACACCATAATATATGTTAACTGCAGTACAATGCATACAAAAATATGCTGCTAGATGGAAATATGTTACATACAAAATAAAATATGATACACAGATAAACTTACAGGTTACAAGTTATAAATATTTCAAGAATATGTGTTTCGGCCTTTTCTGGACATATCTTTTTAATGAATTTTTATTATAATTACCTAAATTCTTAATTAAATTATTTTTATTTAATTTGCATAAAAAAAAAAGATTTTTTTGGCCAGGTTACGAATAAAGGTTTTTAAGCTTATAATATTAGCTAGCAAATGAAGTTTATTAATTTTTGTATAAATTGGCTGGTTAGTTATTATTCGGAGGCATTTATATTGAATTATTTGTATTTGTGGACATATTAACTAAGATTTTATGTAGGTATTCAGCACTTTTCCTACACAAAATTGGTAACGTTTTTAAATTGAATTGTAAAAAACAAATTGTTATGCAAATTTCTGTATAACAATCCCAGCTGAACAAAACATGCCTAAAATTTCGAAAGTGTTAGTTTCGTTCTTACGAATGAAGTTGCACTCACGAATGATTCTTTTAGCACTTTCCTCCGAAGGAAAGTAGCTATTGAGGTTGGACTCATGACGGAATTTTTGAAAAATTTCTTCAAATCTTTATCGATCCTACCTAGTAGACACCGAAAATGACCCCCGTTAAAATTTATATATATCTATATATATATATATATATATATATATATATATATATATATATATATATATATATGCATATATATATATGTGTCTGTTAACACGATAGCGGCCAGAGTTTTTGGTTTTTCGTCACGAAACTTGGTATATAGCATTCAATTAGCAAACGATTGAACGAGTTCGTTAACCACCAAAGTCGGTCCACCGGAAGGGGGGGTTTACCCCGAACCCAAAACACTTATTTGACTATGTCAGCCGTAATATTTGTTATATTTCAAAGAAACTTGGTATTCGTAGTGTTAATATAGAGAGAAAAGTGAGATATAAAAATGAACTAAATCGGTTCATTAGAAGGGGGGGGGTTTATTCCGGACCCACAATACCAATTCGCCACTACCAGCCGTGATTTTTGGTATATTTCGACGAAACTCGGTATTCGTAGTGGTAATCTACAAGTAAATATGTGTTGTAAAAATAAACTAAATCGGTTCATTAGAGGGGGGGGGGGGGTTTACTCCGGACCCAAATTCCTAATATACTCATACCGGTCGTAATTTCTGCTGTATTGTAACGAAACTCGGTATACGTCGTGGGTACCTCATGAGAAAGAAGTGTTGTAAAAATGAGCTGAATCGGTCAATCGGAAAGCGGGGGTTTAATTTGTAATATTATTTCAATAGAAAAGCCCGTCAGACGTAGGTTCACAAAGCCGCCGCAAGGAGCGCTTTCTACCACTAGAGTGACTGTATCCTGTTCCTGCGTTAGATCAAAATACGATAATATGAGGTTTTTTGTATTTATTACGTAGTGTAATAGGTACCATGTGTAAACATAACTCTGGAAGCAAATTAATAACTGATCAGTTACTCATTACAAATTTAAAAGAGAACTATTCATGTTTTTATTTTATTTATGTAGGATATTTTAAGCAAATTGTTCTGGAAAGCAGTCTACACTACCCAAATTCTGAGGAAAGTGCTTAGTTATGCAGCTCCTGCGTGACGGACTTTTTTTATTGTTTTTACGTGCTGTGACCAAAAAGTGACCTAACGCGCGTTTTATGCCTAAACCTTAGCTCTAGAGGGGAAAAAATACTCATACTACAGAAAAATGACGTAGTGTTTGACTTGGAGCTTTCAAAATATGCCCAGAAGTTGGTGTTTCAAAACTACGTTTGCTCATTCAAAAGTATGCATTTAGAAACATCCTTTATTTTTTATGGAGGTGACGTTTAAGGGTGTAAAGAGATAAAACAAATAGTAAAAACGGTACTTCGGCGTATTTATTATTAAGCGAGTTTTCAAGCACTAAATTCCATTACTAAAATTAAAACGTTAGATCTTTAATTCTTTAACTCGGGTAGTTTAAGAGCAAATAATGGATGACGTCTATAGCCTTTGAAAATGTTATTGGTCCTGCGGAAACAATATTGGTAAAAATGCAGTTTCCCGCCCTCCAAACCGATTTCTTTCAAACTTTGCACTATAACGTATTTTGATGCACTAAACACGAATACGATAAAAAAAAACGTCGGATTTAACTAGGAAAGAAGTTATTAAGCACTTAAGTTCACTGTTGTGCAGGTTATGAGAGCTAATGTAAACAACTAAATTTGTGACGACTTTAAGGCATAAATGACGACTTTAAGGCATACATGCTATGCGTTTCCGCTCGCTCAAAAAGATAACAAAACCCCAGTCAATCCAACTCGCTAAAATTAATAGACTATAATATTAAGCACTAAAGTTAGGAAGGTTATAAAACTAGGCGTCATCAGCGTATTTGTAAACACGCGCATGCGCAGATATGTAACATTGGGAAACAGAGAACTGTCATTTGAAATGTTCAGAAACCATTTATTCAAAGATATTGTTAATTTTAAGGGCATCCTCACCCGTCGTCACCTGTCGCTTAAGGGCATACGTACTATGCGTTTCCGCTCGCTCAAGAAAATAACAAAACCCCAGTCAATCCAACTCGCTAAAATTAATAGATTTCTATTAATTTTAGCGAGTTGGATTGACTGGGGTTTTGTTATCTTTTTGAGCGAGCGGAAACGCATAGCATGTATGCCCTTAAAGTCGTCCTAGACATTCTTCTAATCCTCCAAGACATCTCTCTTAGCTTAGACAATTGACTTGTTCACAATTGAAGTTCGGTAGGCGCGAATTAGAACGATAATTATAAAGGAATTAGCTAATTATTAAGGGATTTCTGATATATAATACTTTTCATGAACGAAACAAGAAATGTGAAGAGTGTTTAAAAAAATGATTGTAAATAAATAACTGCTGATGAATTTCGATAATTTATGGTAAATTTCAATTAAACTTCCTTATTACGAACTTTTCCATACCCGCGCATGCGTATGTTGACAAATTTAGTTGTTTACATTAGCTCTCATAACCTGCACAACAGTGAACTTAAGTGCTTAATAACTTCTTTCCTAGTTACATCCGACGAATTTTTATCGTATTCGTTTTTAGTGCATCAAAATACGTTATTGTGCAAAGTTTGAAAGAAATCGGTTAGGAGGGCTGGAAACTGCATTTTTACCACAATATTTTGTATGTACTTTTCAATTTTACGCTTTGAGGTATATTCTGAAAGCTGAGATGAAGTCCTAGAAAGTTTTTTTGTAACATTTATTTTCTCAGATTATCTCATTTTTGATACAAAACGCGTTCGATCACCCTTTAACGATTTGATGGTACACAATGTGCCTGTGTTTGTGTGAAAAAATCGTTTGCAGAGATTGTTTTTTAGGTATATGGTTGACAATAATCGAATCAAACAAGTTTCAGCATTTGTAATTTATCGTTCTAGAGGATAAAACGGATTTCTTGACGAGTCCTAACAATAACTGCGTAATGAGTTGAAATTTAAAGAACAAATTAACTTTGAAAAGAATCTCCGTTGGAATTAGACCAAAATTGGCACACAAAATGAAGCTTTGATATTTGCGCTTTTTCATAACATAATTCTTTCTTATGGTTATTTAAAAATAGAATAATGTTATTTATTTTTTTTAACAGAAAGGATTGTTTCACATTTTAGAGTTCAATTACTTTTAAATATTTAAGTGAAATATTTTTACGTTGTTGTAAATTCTGAAAAAAAATAAATAAAATAAAACACTAAATAATAGCAGCCTTCGTCCGGTGTAATTTAATATTGACGAAAATATTCTACTCATGCTGTAACCTTCCAGCCGTTCTTTACTCGCGCCCCAAAAACAAGAAATGATCCCGCATCTGTGAGGTATAGTTCTCAATCTTTCCATCGCCCTGATGAAGGCTTGAAGTTCAAGCCGAAACGTCGGCACAATAAAACCATTTTTACGATAAAATGTAGTTTTATTAAGTAGCAGTGACCGAACCCCGACAATCCCTACCTTGCATCATCTACGGTCAACGATCTCCTCTCAATGAAAAAACAATAATAATCTGTTTAAAATGTTTGTGCCTTATACACGGTGTCCCCCAAAAAATGACTAAACTTCGGGAAACGATGCAGGATGAAAAAATAAAGGAAAAAAGTCCTTTGGCGTAAATCTCGTTTTTGCTTCGTTTCCGAGAAATCCGCAAAAAAAACTCTTTCAGAAGGCCTATATGGAAATCATTAAAAGTATAAGTTTTATCTTCCACCCCCACTCTCGCCCTCCTTAGCGCCACCTCCTTTAATCCCCCCCCCCCCCCCAAAAATATAGGAGTGAATATTTCTTTGATTTTGTGTGGAATAATGAAATAATAGGTCCCCATTTTTGGACCCCTCGACTTAACGCAGAGTCTTTCCATGCATTCATCGATAATAAACTATCGTTGTTCTTGGAGGAAGTCCTTTTGGCACAATGATTGGGAAGCTGGTTCCAACTCTACGGTTGTCCAGTCCACTACGGGAGGGCCTTCCGAAATTGGTTGGACGCTAACTATCCTCGCCGTTGGATAGGACGTGGTGGGCCGGTATCTTGGCCGGCTCCATCTTCAGACATCACGCCCTTAGATTTCTTCGTATGGGGACACATTAAAGATTTGGTCGACAGGCAGCCCATTAGCACAAGGGAGCACCTCATCCATAGCATCAGATGGGCCTGGGAAAGTAGCAATGTGATGCCTGTATTCCTGCAAGTAGCAATGTGATGCCTGTATTGTTGCAGGTAGCAATGTGATGCCTGTATTCCTGCAAGTAGCAATGTGATGCCTGTATTCCTGCAAGTAGCAATGTGATGCCTGTATTCCTGCAAGTAGCAATGTGATGCCTGTATTGCTGCAAGTAGCAATGTGATGCCTGTATTGCTGCAAGTAGCAATGTGATGCCTGTATTGCTGCAAGTAGCAATGTGATGCCTGTATTGCTGCAAGTAGCAATGTGATGCCTGTATTCCTGCAAGTAGCAATGTGATGCCTGTATTGCTGCAAGTAGCAATGTGATGCCTGTATTGCTGCAAGTAGCAATGTGATGCCTGTATTGCTGCAAGTAGCAATGTGATGCCTGTATTCCTGCAAGTAGCAATGTGATGCCTGTATTGCTGCAAGTAGCAATGTGATGCCTGTATTCCTGCAAGTAGCAATGTGATGCCTGTATTCCTGCAAGTAGCAATGTGATGCCTGTATTCCTGCAAGTAGCAATGTGATGCCTGTATTCCTGCAAGTAGCAATGTGATGCCTGTATTCCTGCAAGTAGCAATGTGATGCCTGTATTCCTGCAAGTAGCAATGTGATGCCTGTATTGTTGCAAGTAGCAATGTGATGCCTGTATTCCTGCAAGTAGCAATGTGATGCCTGTATTCCTGCAAGTAGCAATGTGATGCCTGTATTCCTGCAAGTAGCAATGTGATGCCTGTATTCCTGCAAGTAGCAATGTGATGCCTGTATTGCTGCAAGGAGCCAAACCTTTGAACATTATTTAAATTGATTATCAGGAATTATTAGAAGACAAAATTATTATTTTATAATTGATATATTCCAGTGTTAGACTTCGAATGTTTTATCCTTTGAAAATGTATTTTTATTAAGGAGTGAAAGTTTTTTAAGCAAAGATGGAATAGTTAGGATGCGGCTAAAAAAAAACCTCAATACGATTTTTGTTAAAAATCGTATTGAGGTTTTAAGCAAACTATTCCATGTTTGCTTATCACCTCGACGGCTATCTAATCTTCATGAAAGTTTTTAGCACTTTCCTCCGAAGGAAAGTAGCTATTGAGGTTGCTCTGATGACGGAATTTTTGAAAAATTGCTTCAAATCTTTATCGATCCTACCTAGTAGACACCGAAAATGACCCCCGTTAAAATGTATATATATCTACATATATATGCATATATATATATATATATATATATATATATATATATATATATATATATATATATATATATGTCTGTTAACACGATAGCGGCCAGAGTTTTTGTTTTTTCTTCACGAAACTTGGTATATAGCATTCAATTAGCAAACGATTGAACGAGTTCGTTAACCACCAAAATCGGTCCACCGGAAGGGGGGGGGGGGGTTTACCCCGAACCCAAAACACTAATTTGTCCATGCCAGCCGTAATATTTGTTGTATTTCAACGAAACTTGGTATTCGTAGTGGCAATCTAAAGAGAAAAGTGAGATGTAAAAATAAACTAAATTGGTTCATTAGGAGGGGGGGTTTACTCCAGACTCACAATACCAATTCGCCAATACCAACCGTGATTTTTGTTATATTTCGACGAAACTCGGTATTCGTAGTGGTAATCTACAGGTAAATATGTGTTGTAAAAATAAACAAAATCAGTTCATTAGGAGGGTGGGGGGCGGGGGTTTACTCCGGGCCCAAATTACAAATACTCATACCGGTCGTAATTTCTGCTGTATTGTAACGAAACGCGGTATACGTCGTGGGTAACTCATGAGAAAGACGTTCTGTAAAAATGATCTAAATCGGTCTATCGGAAAGGGGGGTTTACTTTGTAATATATTTCAATAGAATAGCCCACCAGGCGTAGGTTCGCAAGGCCGCCGCAAGGAGCGCTATCTCCCACTAGAGGGACTGGATCCTGTTCCTGCGTCAGATCAAAAGGCGAAAATATGAATTTTTTTGTATTAATGAAGTAGTGTAGTAGGTGTCATGTGTAAACATAACTCAGGAAGCAAATTAATTACAAAATTAATAATTGAACACTTACTCATTACAAAATTAAAAGAGAACTATTCATGTTTTTATTTTATTTTTATAGGATATTGTAAACAAATTATTCTGGAAAGCAGTCTTCACTATCCAAATTCTGAGGAAAGTGCTTAGTTATGCAGCTCCTGCGTAAAGGACTTTTTAGTTTTGTATTTTATAAATTATGTTAAATTAAAATGGAATGGGTCATTTGCCCTCCAACAACTATGAGGTATGTAGGTTACCAATCTTTCAGTTTACGCTATATAAAGATCTAATAATCTTGCTATTGGTTGGAGTCTTATCTCATGGCCACGTGAAGACAGAAAATAAATTTTTTAATGCGTTTCGTCTCTTATTCTTGACGGTCTAGTCAAAATATGTAGTAATCAAGACATTGTTTAAGGTATTCCATCTTTGATCTTTTGACCATCTAAAGCCAAGGGATGTATTTTTTTTTTTTTTTTTTTTTTTTTTTTTTTTTTAATGATTTGGCTGCCGACTCTATTAGCGCTATCACAAGGTACTTAGTATCATGAGATTTATTAGGCATTTTGTATCTTAACTCTAGACCATCTAAAGCGAATGTAATCGTGGCATTATTTTGGTGTTTCATCCCTTATTTCTTTACCGTCTGAAGCCTAGAGATCAGTCGGTTGGCATAACAGCCTGCGATGCGGGGGACCCCGACGAGTCCCCCCTACCCAAAACGTTTATGAAATATTTTGAATTTTCTGTCAATATCAACGTAAGGGGGTGTTTTGCCTCAAATCGTTAGACCATTTTTAAGCCAGAAAATGTAGTAATGATGTCATTGTTTAGGTGTTTCATCTCATATTTATTCACCACTAGCTGAATACCCGTGCTTCACCACGGCCGATAAGTAGTTTTTATATTGAGTTTAATAAGATATTATCAAAATTAAAGCTACTACATAATTTTGTACTGCTTATTATTGCACGGACTTTAAAGTTACCCAGGAACTACAACAACCGCTTAAAAAGTTAATTAAACAGAGACAAATACACGTTGAAAAGCATAAAACTAACAAATTTGAAGTTTTAAGCACTTATCTCTTCGATTGACATCGCCCCACCGAACATTACAACAGAATCTTATTTTAGAGAATTTAGTAACCTTTTGAATAGCCGCCTTCCACTTACTACGAGTTCCCAATCGTTTTCGAGATATTTTAGAAAATATACTGATATCCGAAAACTTTGTATCACCATTCATACAATTTTTTTTCTATATACTTCGTTTCTGAATACCCAAACAAAAAATTAGTTTTGAAAAGTATTTCTATCAATTTTTCTGGTAAATGGCTATAGAATTTGCTTAAAAAATGGTTTCATTCGTTTTCCTACGTTAAGGAATCTTTCGCACAAATTTCGCTCCAAAAACCATGTTCCAGTGAACGGATTCAACTGGTCAATGAACTTGACGTTTTAAATGAGAAGAAAGATTTTTGTACCAAATGTTATCAAAATCTAACAATTTTTGAGCCGATGAGGAACTTCTTAATAATTGAAACCCCCCTAAAAGTACTTAAACATTTGAATATAAAAAAAAAAAAAAAAAAAAAAAAAACTTTCTTAGCGAGTGTTTACATTCTAAACGGATTGCCTGTGCAAACTTTTTAAATTTTTTTGTTAAGTGGTTCGAGATATTATTACCTCGGATGGGCCATCACCAGGGCTTAAATTCTGTGAGGGACAAAATCACAGTTTATTTCAAGTAATTCAAGGACTGCCATCATAGTGGAAATTAACCTCAATTAAAAATAATTCTATGAAATAGATAATGTACGGTAACAGCTGTTCTATTATCGTCCTAGCAACGCATTCTACCTAGGCTTGCTGCCTAGGCTTGCCTGCTCTAACCAACTAAAACTTTAAACCCCTCAAAAAATACTTAAAAATTCTATATCAAAAAATCCTTTCTTAGCGAGCGTCTACGGTCTATAGGGAGAGTCCATGCAAAATTTCAAGTTTTTCTGTCAAGCGGCTTGGGCTGGGGGATGATAGGTCAGTGAGTGAGTGAGTGAGTGAGTGAGTGGTATTTGACAAATATATAGTAGATCTAAAGCCAGGGTTCGATCCCACTTGGGATGGTGGCTGTTCCTTACAAAAGTCCGTCACGCAGGAGCTGCATAACTAAGCACTTTCCTCAGAATTTGGGTAGTGTAGATTGCTTTCCAGAACAATTTGCTTAAAATATCCTACATAAATAAAATAAAAACATGAATAGTTCTCTTTTAAATTTGTAATGAGTAACTGATCAATTAATAATTTGCTTCCAGAGTTATGTTTACACATGGTACCTATTACACTACGTAATAAATACAAAAAACCTCATATTATCGTATTTTGATCTAACGCAGGAACAGGATACAGTCACTCTAGTGGTAGAAAGCGCTCCTTGCGGCGGCTTTGTGAACCTACGTCTGACGGGCTTTTCTATTGAAATATATTACAAATTAAACCCCCGCTTTACGATTGACCGATTCAGCTCATTGTTACAACACTTCTTTCTCATGAGTTACCCACGACGTATACCGCGTTTCGTTACAATACAGCAGAAATTACGACCGGTATGAGTATATTAAGAATTTGGGTCAAGAGTAAACCCCCCCCCCCCTTCTAATGAACCGATTTAGTTTATATTTACAACATATATTTACCTGTAGATTACCACTACGAATACCGAGTTTCGTCGAAATATACCAAAAATCACGGCTGGTAGTGGCGAATTGGTATTGTGGGTCCGGAGTAAACCCCCCCCCCCCTTCTAATGAACCGATTTAGTTCATTTTTATATCTCACTCGTCTCTCTATATTACCACTACGAATACCAAGTTTCGTTCAAATATAACAAATATTACGGCTGACATAGTCAAATTAGTGTTTTGGGTTCGGGGTAAACCCTCCCCTTCCGGTGGACCCACTTTGGTGGTTAACGAACTCGTTCAATCGTTTGCTAATTGAATGCTATATACCAAGTTTCGTGACGAAAAAACAAAAACTCTGGCCGCTATCGTGTTAACAGACACACATATATATATATATATATATATGCATATATATATATATATATATATATATATATATATATATATATATATATATATATAGATATATATACATTTTAACGGGGGTCATTTTCGGTGTCTACTAGGTAGGATCGATAAAGATTTGAAGAAATTTTTCAAAAATTCCGTCATGAGTCCAACCTCAATAGCTACTTTCCTTCGGAGGAAAGTGCTAAAAAAGAAAAGGCATCAGCCTTATCCTGGCTAGAAAAGGGTGGTAACCTATAGATAACCCGTTCTAAAATTCTTAGTTAATAATAAATGGACGTTAAAATTTAAATAAATAAATATTTCAATATATTCCAGAACACATCAAAAATATTATTTTCTGCCATCATTCAGAATTAAACATTAAATATTACATACGAGTTTTGTAAACATGGACAGCCATAATTTCCTGAAGATCGGACGAATAATTGGAGCTAGTCTAAGTTGTAAAGGAAGATAATTTTCTCCCTTTCAGTACCACACGTTTTGGCCTTATATTTCCAACGATTTTTACGATTGGGTGTATTTCCAACGATTAATTTATAAAGAAACAAATATATACCTATGTATAATATTAAATATTTTTCCAGGTTTGTTTTTACGAGCAGCATGGCAGCAGCAGTTGGAGAGAAGAAATTCGTCGCCCCAGACGGTGGTTGGGGATGGGTTATTGTTTTTGCATCCGCATTCACTAACGTAAGTATTTTGTATGCTCCACATATATATATATATATATATATATATATATATATATATATATATATATATATATATATATACACACACACAAACAACAATAATAAATTATCCAACAGAAAATAATTTTCATGTTTTTGGTTACGAATGTATATTATATTTTTGCTGTTTCTATTATTAATCACTAACTTCTTGCGAATATATTGTTGGTATATTTATGGTTAGCTTGGGTTTCCCTACGGGGTTATTTTTTAAACGTCTTCAAATAATTTTTCTAATAGTTGTTTTTAAGATTAAGCATTTTTATGACTTAATGTTAATTAATTAATGTGTATTTTAATGTAATAAAAATATCTTTCTATGGCGTTTTCATTCATTTTAGCGCGGTTCCTCCCTCCCCCATAGGGAGGAACCCCGCTTATAGGGTTGATTCAATGAAACAATCCGGAAGTGCCGACTAGAAAATTTCGCGTTTCAGAACCCCTAGAGACCGAAAATAACGGTGGTTCAAATTTGTATATATATATATATATATAT
This sequence comes from Gonocerus acuteangulatus, assembly GCA_946811695.1. NCBI lineage: Eukaryota > Metazoa > Arthropoda > Insecta > Hemiptera > Coreidae > Gonocerus > Gonocerus acuteangulatus. Next base: position 14,202,150 of record OX328128.1, read on the forward strand.
ATATATATATATATATATATTTGTCTGTTCGCTCTCTAGATAGAAGACGAATGGTCCGATTTTGATGAAATTTGGTACAAAAATCCTTCGTCCAATTTGAAAGGTCAAGTTCGTTAACCAGCAAAATCCGCCTACTGGAAGATGGCGTTTGGGGCGAAATTTGCGCAAAAAAAATCGTAACGCTTAGGTATTTGAGTTCATAAGCTTCTAAGTACTCGTTTTATATGATTCCTGGGCTAGGAAAACGAATGAAACCATTTTCAAGGCGATAGCTTTAACCGTTTTCGAGAAAATTGGAAAAATATTTTTTGAATACCGTTTTTGGTTTGTGTACTTAGAATAATGGGATTCAGTTGAAACATTTTCTGCATGTTCTACTTTCATCAAAACTAATATGTTGAAATTTTGGTTACGTTTGGAGTTAAGGAAGGGTTAGAATAAAATATTTTATTAACAGACATAAAAAGTTTTAGTAACTTTGTTTACTTTCCTTAATATCTCGAAAAAGGTTGAAAATCTTGGTAAACGGAAGAATACCATTAGAAAGCTTATTAAATGCTCTAAAAAAAGGTTCTAATGAAAGTTTTGATTAGGCGATGTCAATCGGAGAAATAAGAGCTTAAAACTTTAAAGTAATTGATTTCGCTTATTCGAACTGTTCTTTTTGTCTGTTTTTAATTCCTTGTTATTTTTTTATTGCTTATTGTTGGATAATGTATTTGAAAATAAAACAGGTTAAGAAAAATAAGAAAAACAATTTAATGTTAGAGATATGGATTTCCAAGGTATATAGCTTTTCAACTGCCTAGCGTCCTTCCTAGGGAGGGTTCTTTGTCTTTGATTTTGGTACTTAGAATTATGGGATACAGTTGAAACATTTTCTGCATGTTGGAGTTTCATCAACACTAATATGTTGAAATTTTTGTTACGTTAAAAGTAAAGGAAGGGTTAGAATAAAATATTTTATTAACAGACAAAAAAAGTTTCGGTAACTTTGTATAATTTCGTTAGTATCTCTAAAACCGTTGACAATCTTGTGAAGCGGAAGATTACCATTCGTAAGCTTACTAAATGCTCTACAAAAAAGGTACTGAAGAAAGTTTTAATTAGGCGATGTCAATCGGAGAAAAAAGTGCTTAAAGCTTTAAATTAATTGATTTCGTTTATTCCAATGGTTCTTTTTGTCTGTTTTATTTCTTGTTATTTTTTAATTGCTTATAGTTGGATAATGTATTTGACAATAAAACTGGTTAAGTAAAATAACAAAAACAATTTATTGTTAGAAATATAGATTTCCAAGATTCCAAGACCTTGTCACTAGCGGGTCTGTTTCTAGTGTAGCGGACCCTTCCAGGTAAGATTGTAAATCATGACCTTTCAAGACTTTACTACTCACAGGAATGGCGTTAGTGACCTTAAGGGTTGACACGCCATTACAATAATTAATTTAAAAAAAAAGACTGGTGGAACCAAAATAATAACTGCTTCTATTTTAATCTTTCCGAATTAGACTAGGGATATGAACGGAACCGTGCTAAGATGATGCAGTCCTGCGAGACGGACTTTTTTACATTACTTCAAAATAAAGTGGACCTCTAAATCTAATAATGATTTTTTCCACTATTTCTCGACTTTTCCATGAAAGTATCTTGCAGACGGATATAAGTTATGTCTTCCCATTAAAGCTGGGCGTGTCAACTTATAAACCACCATTAAGAAATCATGGGCTTATATAAGGGGGGGAAGAGGGGGCTGCAGCCCCCCCCCCGAAATTTTGATTTCATGGTAAAAACTTGTAAAACCCTTAAAAATAAATTAAATAAGATCACTTAGTTCATAAAAAGTATTTTATTTTACTTGTAATAGCGTTTTAGCTGCCTAAAACTATTCCAAGCTCTAGATTTTTAGTATTCCATACCCCGGAAATGGTCTCAGCCCCCCCCCCCCCCCGAAATTTTCCCTGCCCCTCCCGAAATTATTTTCTATATACGCCCATGTAAGAAATGGTAATTTATGATAACTGATAAGAACCTAAAGTACCACAATAATATATCAGACCTTGACTATTGAGAACGGAAAATTTTTAGTTTCTGATTTGAAAACTTATCCATAAAGAATGTTAACTCTTAGCCACCCTCCCTAAAAATAAGAAACTCAACCTAGAGGTGGGCGATCGATATATCGTTTTTATGAATCGATCACCAATCTTTTCAGAGAATCGATCTTCAATGGCCAATCTTTTAAATAATCGATCTATCTAGAAAACCTTAAAATTATATTTCAAATATTAAAATATTTCATCTCACCTATTGTTTGCAGTAGTGATGGGTCTATATCGTAAACCGATCTTCTGCACTTAGACGATCGATCTGAACTCGCCTATCTTTTTTGTGGCTCGATCTTTTTATTTTGATTCGAATCGATTCAAAAGAAAATCGCCCATCACTACCTGTTTATTTGTCTAGTAAGTGGACTGTATTTTGTGTATGTACACTGAATGGCGGTAGCGGTATACCGGTACTTATGTAATCAAAAGCTTTGTTGTACTCACCAATTCTGAGCCATGTATTCAGTACATCACGATTAATCCATATCAAGTATGATTTGGAGCTCCACTCTTCACTTGGCAGGGCCGCCACATGGGGGGGGGGGGGGACAGCCGGGTACAGTTGTCCCGGGCCCGGCTAGTTGGAAAAAATGTATAGGTTATGAGCTTGTAAAAAGAATGGGGTTTAGAAATATAGTTGGGCGTAGCCTATATTGGTACTTACGTACTAGTTGCACCGATCTCGAGAACTGGCTCCCGTTCAGGCTCCCAATGAGTGATCCGGATCAGGCAACATGGCGACAATATCAATATGGCGACCTGTTATTCAGACCACATATGGCACCAAGACCATGTATTAATATTATCAACGAGTTGGATTGACTAGAGTTTCGATATAACCTTTAGCGAGCGGAAACACATAGCAATTCTGCCATTAACATAAGTCCTTTTAATTTCCTAGATTGCATAACATTAGCAATTATGTTAATTTAATAATTGCTATGCGTTTCCGGTCGGTACGTTCGCTCAAGGTTATATCGAAACTGTAGTTAATCTAACTCGTTGTTAATATAGATCTGAATTGGGACATTTCCTTTCTTGGTGTAAAATATTGTGTTGCTGCAAAAAATGCAATTGCATCTTTTTCGGTTGTTGGTAAATTCCAGACTCATTTTGACCGTGGAGAGAACAGCACAAAGGACACAAATTGACTCTAAAAACAAACAACACTCACAACTCACTGAAAGAGAACAACCAATGAAATTGCTCAAAAGATCAACCGATAGAAATGCTAGTTGTTCTCTTTTCCGCTCTTATAAAGGAGATAAGGGAGATAACCTTATAATAACGTGTCATTTCATGATCCGGATCACTGGGCGTGAGCCTGAACGGGAGCCGGTTCTCGAGATCGGTGCAACTAATACGTAAGTACCCCTATATTTATTGGAATGGGATCTATATTTTTTTTTAAGGAAATAAACGACAAAACAAGTGCAGTCTCAGAATATTATATTTCATTAGGAGTCGTAATAAAACTACAAGTGACCTTTGCTGCACCGATTGTCGACTTTTATTCTTTTTTCGCTCAAAATTCAAGATGAAAATAATTTTAAAATGTCAAAAGTCCTATAGCAAAGTACTAGTATTTTCAGTCTGGCTCTGAGATGTGGCGGCCCTGCCACTTGGACGTCATAACTTAGAGACACAGTTCTCTCAAATATTAATACTTCCTGCTCGCACACTACTCTTTCGAGTATAACGGATACACGCACAAACACTGCTCCTCTCTTGGATACACACTTCTCCTCATGGAGTCTTAGAATAGACTGCCAACTGGATCACATCCGGTCGGGCTCTAGCTTCGCCATAGAGGTCCCACCATGGAGGTATGTTTCACATGTACCAAACACTACCCCCTATTATTTTTCATTTTCAAAACGTACTTTATTTAATATTTTAATCGAATTTATTTATGTTTGAAGATACATACATACATATATATATATATATATATATATATATATATATATATATATATATATATATATATATATATATATATATAAATGACTTAAAAGTTGGTTCAGGTCATAAGAGAGCATTCCTCCCATTAGAGAAAAAAGTCCGACTCGCAGGAACAGCGTCATCTTAGCGCGGTTACGTACATCTCGAAAAATGGAATAGATTTTACTAATAAAAACGTACTCACTGCACGAGTACTGCTCAGAAGGCTCTATTCCAAACAACCGAAAATTCGTTGTCATTTTAAGTTCCTTGTTTTACTAGCAAATTCGTTTCACTGTAATAATCAACAGTAAATGTGTGCTTCATGGCAAATAAAAGTTCATTCTCTCGTGGGTTAAATCTTTCTATAAAATAAGAAATAATGGTAACTTCAGTTGTAGCAGGAGGAAGGTTATATAGATAGGAGAATTCAACTAAAATAAACTAGGAGAATTCAAATCTATGTATACGCCATCATGGTTAGCAACAGACAACTTGTTTTCCACAGCTATTCCAAACATATTACCTATACCTTTCACCGTTTCTTAGCTTATTTTACTACAATACTAATTTTAATGATCAATGCAATTTAAAACAAAAAACAACCAATTAAAAAGTGAGATAAACAAATAGAAAACCCCTTTCGAAGCAACAAAACAATCCCTTTTTAAGTTTTAAGCGCTTATATCTCTGATTGACGTTGTCCCATCGAATAATGCTTCAGAACCTTTTTTGTAGAGAATTTAGTACGCATTCGAATGGTCACCTTCCACTTACCACGATTTCCCAACCGTTATCGAGATATTTACGAAAAATGTATGAAGATCCGAAAACTTTTCATGTCTATTAATAAAATAATTTTTTTTCATACTTCCTTAACTCCAAATATAACCAAAATTGAAAAATCTTAGTTGGGATTAATGTACAATATGCAGAAAATATTTCAATTGAATCCCGCGATTCTAAGTACCCACAAAAATATAATGACTTACAAAAACATTGATTCCGCTTTTCTCAGAAATGGTTAAAGATATCGCCTTAAAAAGGGTTTCATTCGTTTTCTTATGTTAAGAAACCTATAAAACAAGTACCTGCAAGCATATGAACTCAAAAACGTAAGCGTTGCGATTTTTTTAGCGCGAATTTTGCCCCAAACTGTATCTTATAGTGGGCGGATTCTGCTGGTTAACGAACTTGACCTTTCAAATTAGAAGACAGATTTTTGCACCAAATTTCGTCAAAATCGGACCATTTTTGAGCTTGCTAGAGAGCGAATAGATAAGCATATATATACACAAATTTTAGCCACCTATATTTTCGTGATCTATAGGGTATGAAAAGTGAATGTTTCTAGTCGGCACCTCCGGATTGCGTCGTGAGGTCAACCTCATAAACGGGTTCTCCCTATGGAGATAGGGAGTAACCGCGCTAAAAAAAAAAAACCCACTAACCTATGATAGACCAAAATATTGATATCATTTAATTGCTTGTGTCATGAATCTCCGAAAATATTTGATATTGTTAGTTTTCTCAAATTAATTGTTTCAGATTATGATTATTCCACTCCTTCAAGGATTTGGCCTTCTCTATCGTGAAGTCTTCATAGAGCTCCAGTTCTCTGCCGCAGACATTAGCACTATAATAAATTTCAACTCGGCATTTGGACTTATTTTGGGTATGAAAAACCAGTTCTCAAATATTTATAGATAACTGACCCAATTAAATCCACTTATTAATTTCTCTGGCTGAAGGTGAACAAATAAGAATAAGTGAATTAATAAAGAAAAATTGTCAATTCTTGCTCGACATCCCATGAGTATTGTCGATGGACTGCAGAATGTGTCGACACAAGTTTTTCCGCTAGCCCTTCCAGACAGTTACAACAGGATTTTCTTCTACAGTAGCCTGCAGGAGTTAGTCGTCAAGCTCTGTTGGTCGACCTGTACAAGGCTTGTCACTCACTAAGTACATTTTCGCCATGTATTTCTACAATTTTCTGATAAGTTAAAGCTGCATTTTCTCCTTTATGGAATTCCCAAAGCATAACACGACATAAGTGGTATCTTGGTAGATTCATTTCAAATGAAATTACAGCACACAATAAATAAGTTTTACCAACCAAAACATGACAAATAGGAATCTATTTAATGCTATAATAAAAAAAAAAAAAAAAAAAAAAAAGTGAAAAGGAGGGTACATAAACAGACATAATATTAAAAACCAACATTACTTATTGGACGACCTGATATATTACAATAAAGCATTATTTGAGATGTATATAATTCTCCTTGAAATGTTTAGCTTAATATAAAGACACACTCTAAATTGTACCTCACCTAGCTGCATCATAAAAATTCGATGAATAGAATAGAATGGAAAATATACCAGATGGCATTAAGATCACAAAATTTTGTGTAACAAAATATTTTTTTAAATTTTAAATGGAGCTTTCCTGCATAAATTGATGTTCCAAAAAAACTGAACAATCACACTTGAAAATATATATCAGGTTTAAAAACAAACACCTATAATCTTTGAAGAGTATATTCTATCAAAATTAATCACTTAATGTACCAAATTTTCGAATTATCACCATGTTTTAGTGGTGGTTCCGTAGCGGAATATTGCTTCATGTTAGTGGAAGTTGAGAGTTAGATCTGTAGGCATTGTTTGCTGGTAATTGAGACTGAAGTTATTCAGTTGGTTGCTATGAAAATAAATGTTGCTCCAAATTTTATTTAAAATTGTGATTATTTATTAACATTTTAAGATACAAAAAGTGAACTTATATTTGTGTATTTATTAAGTGCTAAATATGCAAAAAACATTAATTAAAATATTAAAACTGTGGAAGCATAAATCCCACAAAAAATAAAAAAGAATAACTCATTTCTGTTGGATTTTCCAAACTTTTTCTAATTCTTCCCAACTTATGGTGCCAATATACTTATAGAGTACGTATTTATGTATTTTTCTTTTTTGTCTTCTAGGAATGTTTATTGGTCCACTATTGAAAGTGTTCGGCTACAGAAAACTAGCAATGGCCGGTTCAATATTCCTCTTTACGGGATATCTTTTATGCAGCACATCTACCAGTTTTACTGATTTTATGATTTACTATGGGGTCATCAATGGTAAGTTTAAGGATTACAATGTAAACTCTATATTGTTTTCATTTACAGTAATATAAAGCAAACTAGTTAATATAATTTCACCATTCTGCAGCAGTAGTTTAGGCATTATACTACTTAAAAAAATGATGTTTTCATTTACAGTAATATAAAGCAAACTAGTTAATATAATTTCACCATTCTGCAGCAGTAGTTAAGGCATTATACTACTTTAAAAAATGATGTTTTCATTTACAGTAATATAAAGCAAACTAGTTAATATAATTTCACCATTCTGCAGCAGTAGTTAAGGCATTATACTACTTAAAAAAATGATGTTTTCATTTACAGTAATATAAAGCAAACTAGTTAATATAATTTCACCATTCTGCAGCAGTAGTTTAGGCATTATACTACTTAAACAAATAATGTTTTCATTTACAGTAATATAAAGCAAACTAGTTAATATAATTTCACCATTCTGCAGCAGTAGTTAAGGCATTATACTACTTAAAAAAATGATGTTTTCATTTACAGTAATATAAAGCAAACTAGTTAATATAATTTCACCATTCTGCAGCAGTAGTTTAGGCATTATACTACTTAAACAAATGATGTTTTTTTTGGCAAAATACATTTTAAGAATAAAATGTGGTTTTATTCAATAAGAACAATTACCGAATCCTAGTTTATATTCATAACTAAATTTTTTATTTAGTTATGTTTATATTCATAACTAAATAGTTTATTTTCATAACTAAATTTAATTAAAGAACTGTGACTATATGAGGGCATAGGTACTCAAGGAGATCAAATTTGATCTGGAGTGAGGGGTTTTCCTCCTTCTAATGAACATATTTTACTTAAATTAATAAAACAAATTTAGGGACTCATTAATTGATTGGGTTTGGCATAAATCTCCGCTCCTAATATGCTGATTTTACTTATTTTCATAATACGTTCTACCTTTAGTTTCATGGGCGTATATATAAGGGAGAGGCTAAGGGGTCTGTAGCCCAAAAAAATGTGTCATAAAAACCTTAAAAATAAACTAAATAAGATCACTTAGTTCAGAAAAAATAATATTTTTTTGGTATAATAGCGTTTTAATTGGCTAACAATTCCAAGTTCTAGATTGTTAGTAATTCATACCACCCAAGCCCCCCCTGAAATTATTTTCTATATACGCACATGCTTTGTTCTCAGTGTTGTATAGTTATTTTTCAAAATGACACAATATAATTACAATTAATAATGGATTAACAGAAAAAATTATGTCTGATAAGGGCGTAATAATAGTATTCTGGAGTAAGCCCCCTCCCAGTGATGGACCGATTTTGCTGGTTAACGAAATCATCCAATCATTTGTTATGAAAATGCTGTATACCGAGGTTTTTGGTGAAAAGACAAAAATTGTTGTAGACAATATGTATTTAAACATTTTAACAGTGGTAATTTTTGGAAGTATATCAGGATCTTGGAGAGAAAGGGCCAATCTGAAAAAACAACATTTTTTTCATTTTATTTTCTGAGTCAGAAAGGTGTAGGTAGCATGATGTTAGTTGCAAGTTAAAGTGAATAGCACATCATCTATGAAAAATTCAATGTCCAATTTCAAGGGCAAATCCTAGGTCTGAAACTCCTCTCCTAGCATTTTTTGACCCATAAATCACTCTTTAAATAAATAAATTAAAACATTGAATTTCAATTGCGTACTTTTTGAATCAGGTTCAAGAATTATTATGACAGAAGGAAAAGTTTAGATTTAGATAGAATGCCATTTATAAATTGCAGAATATTAACCCTTTGCGCTCAAAACGTGGAGCCCTCAAGTTTGAAGACAAATGTTAAATGGCTCCGCTCCGGAGCCGAGCACAGGGGGGGGGTTGAGTGTGAAGGCAAATACAATCCAGAGCCCTTGAGCACAAAGGGTTAAATAGCAAAGATTCTTAGAAACTGATGTTTAAATATTTTCTAGCTGTTGGATTCATCGCCACAACAGCATCGTTTGGCCTCGCATTGAACACTTACTTCAACAGAAGAAGAAATATTGCTTCTGGACTTTGTACAGCTCTCACAGGATTGGGACCAGTCATTATGCCATTTGTAAGTTTACTTATTTATTAATATTTATATCTAATGTATTAAGATGTGTATTATTTGAATTAATGTTAAATTTTTAGACAAAATGTCCGCTGGACGTATGTTAGCCACTTATTTTGTGTGTCTGTGCTATCTACAGGTTGCCACACTTTTATAATGCCAACAGCAAATTTTCTTATTACATTATAATTATGACATATCTAATAATTTCAAGCCTACAATTTATTAAAATGTTGTTGTTGTTTTTTTAGGTAATAAGTTGGCTTCTTAAGAATTATGGTGTCCGAGGAACAGCTTTAATATTATCAGCACTGATTCTACATTCGTTTGCAGGAGCACTTCTTCTTCATCCGGTTGCGTGGCATACTAGAAAAGAAACAAGTAAATTTAATTTAATTTCCCACTTAGACATCATAATAAAGTTTGCTGATTCACAAGGTTATAGGTAAAATTATTTAATATTTATTAAGACGCAACTCACAGAAACTGCGTCTTCTTAGAACGTTCCTATATAATGTTTACTCCGTTATTTAATTATTTAAGGACTCCAGACAAGAGACATTGGTAGAATAAGTAAGTTATAGTCCGCCCGCAAACAAAAGAACCAGAAGGGGCGTGGCTGGAGGGGAGCTAGGTCTTCCCTCAAATGGGCTGGAGGCAGTGCGTGCGCACTACCTTGTTCTTTTGTTTACGGGTGGACTTTGGTAAAATATGATATTGATTGATTGAGTACCTAGTAGGACTGTTGTATCCTGAAGTGTTCAATCTTCAAGCAACTGCTATCGCCCTTTATTGAAATAATCCACATCCCCGGAAGGATACACTCCACATGACCTCTCGTGCAGCTCGGGGAAGTAAGAAGTCCAGCCGGCTCCCACAGCAGCATTGGTCTTATCAGTTCATGAAAGACGAGGACTAGTGTATACCGGGAAGCCGAACAGAGCGCATGTCCACAGCATGAACACCTTTCGTACCCCTCTTGTCTCCAGAAATTAAATATAACATGATGAAGGAGTAGAGGCACCAAGTTCCGGCCAGGAGTGTGAGGACGAGAGAGATCACGCAGGCATCGGGCGAACCACAGAATTTCCTGCGGAACCACGTGCTCTGTGCTACGTAGCCCAGCATAATTGATCATTTCAGGCAAATTTAATAATAACTAACATAATAACCACAATGGCTTTTCAAGCCGAAGAAAAATGTGTTTACTTCATTATAATAGTTTTTTTTCCATAACATCTGAATTTTATTATTCTTTATCACCATATGCAATTTCAATATAAAACAGTCCACTTTTACCCAATCCATGCCTGGACTCCGACGCTTGTTGAGCTTGATCACACTAGATTTGATCGCACCAAACATTAGGGTGACGTATAATTATACAAGCGTAAGCCCTCAATTTAAGATAATTGCTTTTGAAAGACTGAGCCACGTATTTTGTAACTTTAGAAGACAACTGCTGTAGTAATCTAGATTGTTGAATAATAAATAAATCCGGGGTCTCCCTGTGGTGTAGTGGCCCACCGGCGGCAGGAATTTTCTCATCTAACTACTTGTCGGGAAAATTCCTAGCTACACCCTGCACATCGGCGCTAATGGCCTAGATGTTGATGCACCGTAAAAAAAAAAAAAAATAAATAAAATAAAAAAATAAATCCATTCTGTTTTTTTTTTAAAGTATTTCGAGTACTTGACAAAATACTTCCCTATGGATCGGGGAAACACTTCAATGATTTGATTCCTGCAAGTTTGGCGTTTTCTCATATTTTTATTTACTCTACTGATTGTAGCTTTAAACATCAGTTTTTATTCCGTCAGAACTAATTTGACTCACAATATTTCAACTAGTATGAAATTAATATTTTCTTTTACAATAAAAATGATCTTCATAAAAGTTTTCCAATATTTTCAGACCATGAAAAAAAGATACAAGAATTGGAACTGCTTAAACCTTCTGAGAATTCAACGAAAATAATTGTGAGCCCAAGCCCTACAAAAGATGAGAATTTGGAAGATGAACCAGACGAGGATGAAAATGACCAATTAATAGATGAAGTAGACTTACAGACAGTGCATGGACCCGAAACGCCTATAATAGTCCCCACTAAACAACTTGAATATGGTAATATTTTCAATTCATTTTTTTCTTCTTTTTTTTTCAGAATTCAGAATAAGTTCTAATTCTTATTACTCAAATACAGAAAGTAATTTTGTAGACTTATGATCTCTCGCTGCTGAGAGCCAGCGTGGCGGCTCTAGGGAGGGGGTGGCTGTACTAAAAGCCAATGAGGTGGCTTTGTATAAAGACTATTTGAGTGGCTCTGTTCATGATTTCTGGAATTAGTGCTCACTCTAGAATCTGATATGAAAGGCGGGGTTGAACCAGCGCCTTTACTTGATATTGTTCCTCTGCCCCCATGGTATTCTGTAGGAAAATTTGCCTCATCCAAAGGAATTTTACTTCATGCCGATGACGTAGCATTCTCTTCATCCTCTTACAGGATATACACAATAAGAAACAGGCTTACCGAGGCTCTCACGAAAATCTCAAAGCACTTTTTGAAATGGAAAATAAAAATTAATTTAGATAAAACCGAATTCATAATCTTTACTAAGAAATGGCGTCGAGGTTGTTCACCCATTAGAATGCCAAACAGTACTGAACTATCGAGGAGAGATAGCGTAAAGTATCTAGGATTACATCTAGATAGAGGATTAACGTTCACCGATCATGTAAGCAATACTTGCAACAAGGCAATAAAGGCAATGTTTACTTTGTATCCCTATTTCAATAGACAATCCACGCTTTCCAAACAGAACAAAACTCTAATTTACAAAATATGCATTCGGCCAATATTAACATATGCTTGTCCAGTCTTCAAATACCAATTACAAAAAAAATATAAATAATTCAATATCAATCCCTCCGAATAATAACTAACCAGCCAATTTATACAAAAATTAATTAACTTCATTCGCTAGCTAATATTGTAAGCTTAAAAACCTTTATTCACAACCTGGCCAAAAAGTTATTTTTTTTATAGATGCAAATTAAATAAAAATAATTTAATTAGGAATTAGGTTAGCTCCCCCCACGAAATTATTTCCTATATACACCCCTGCTTGTGGGTCACGAGAACCAGCAGTGTAAGGGTAAAGTAATTTGAGCTCATTAGTGGAATTCGTACTGGCAGAATGATTTAGGAGGCACAAATCTAATATTTAATTTAATTTTAACAAAAGTATGCCTTTTGGGAGTGTGATTTATTTTTCAAAAAGTTTAATGACTATTTTATATTAAATAATCTTCAAAATAGTAAAGATTATGGTGCTACCATGCATTTTATTTTAAGGAAGGACGAGGAAGCTTCAGTGCATCTAAGTTGTCTCTGAATGAGAAGGCACTTGGTCCAGACTCAACCTGGTGGAAAAGGAAGAGCAACACGTATTCAAGGCGAATGTCTTGTGTATCTGTAAGGTAAAGTAATAATTCCGCCTAGTGGTTTGCAATCAATCAAATTATATATTAAACAACAGTTTTACATATGAAATAGTTTATGGTATTTGCTCAAAAACTGAAAGAGGAAGAGGAATTAAAATATACCAGTTTTCAATAATATGAATTTTACCACCAATATCAGTGTAAAAAAACTCCCTTAATTTTTAAAGAAACAGTGAATTACCACATGATATGTGGAATGCGGCATTTTATGGTTAATTTATATATATTGTTTTATTTTTATATTTTTGTGGTGCTTAAAATTGTATATTAATTCTCTTTGAGATTTTATTTTATATGTTTCATGAAAGATGAAAACCCACCAATAATTGCTTCTATTCATTTACTGCTACTAGGGGTATGAACAGAACTGTGGTAAGATGATGCAGTTCCTGCGAGTCAGACTTCCTTTTTTTTCACAACTCTGGCCTCATTTCTAATAATTTATTGGATTAGTTTAATTTCACTCATAAACTCACTTTAATTTCAGGGAACTCATAAATTCTTATTATTAGAAAGAATTAAATATAATTTTGAGATGCATTTTTGAAGTGTAAATGTGGACTTTTTTGTAGTATTTTTTTTTTAGTTTGCCTAGTTTTACATATGTATTAAATAACTATTTTTTTTTTGTTTTTTAGTTGTGAAAAGAAGAAGTCTACTTCAAAAAAATGGGTTTCCAAAGTGATAAAGCTGTTTGATTTTGATTTACTGAAAGATGCAGTGAGTTTTATTATTAAGTTACAGAATCCTTAAATATAAGACAAAATCTTTTCATCTTTAATCTCATTTTTTTTAAAAGCAAAAAATGAAGTTCTAAACTCAGAGAACATTAAAATTACAGACTTTCAACATCAGATATTTCAAAAACTAAATATATCTCGAAACACTTGATTGCATAGAACTAGTAGCAACTTTAATCATCTTTCATTTGTTATAGAATGGTCAGGTCGCTAGGACGCATGGTTTCTGAGACATAAGTGAAAAATTGAAATATGGGACCTTCTAACCCCGTATTTTTAGCGCGGTTCCTCCCTCCCCCATAGGGAGGAACCCCGCTTATAGGGTTGATACAATGAAACAATCCGGAAGTGCCGACAAGAAAATTTCGCGTTTCAGAACCCCTAGAGACCGAAAATAACGGTGGTTCAAATTTGTATATATATATATATGTATATATTTATATATATATATATATATATATATATATATATATATATATATATATATATATATTTGTCTGTTCGCTCTCTAAATAGAAGACGAATGGTCCGATTTTGATGAAATTTGGTACAAAAATCCTTCGTCCAATTTGAAAGGTCAAGTTCGTTAACCAGCAAAATCCGCCTACTGGAAGATGGCGTTTGGGGCGAAATTCGCGCAAAAAAAATCGTAACGCTTACGTTTTTGAGTTCATAAGCTTGTAAGTACTCGTTTTATATGATTCCTGGGCTAGGAAAACGAATGAAACCATTTTGAAGGCGATCGCTTTAACCGTTTTCGAGAAAATTGGAAAAATAGTTTTTGAATACCGTTTTTGGTTTGGGTACTTAGAATTACGGGATTCAGTTGAAACTTTATCTGCATGTTCTACTTTCATTAAAACTAATATGTTAAAAGTTTTGTTACGTTTGGAGTTAAGGAAGGGTTAGAATAAAATATTTTATGAACAGACATGAAAAGTTTTGGGAAGTTCGTATACTTTCATTAATATCTCGAACACGGTTGGGAAATCGTGGTAAGTGGATAGAAACTATTTGAAAGCTTACTAAATTCTCTACAAAAAAGATTCTAAAACTATTTTTGATTAGGTTATGTCAATCGGAGAAATAAGTGCTTAAAACTTCAAATACGTCTGTTTTTTTCTTATGAACGGGTTTTTGTCGTTCTTGTTGTAATTTTTGTCTCATTCCCTTCGTTTTTTATTGCTTTTTATTTTTGTAATTTCTTATGTTGCGAAAATTTTGTGTGTAAAGCAGGATATGAAAAATGAGGCCAATTTTCTGTTGCTAGAAATAATATAAATTTTGGGAACTTTCATTAATATCTCGAAAACTGTTGAGAATTTTGGTAAACGAAAGAATACCATTAGAAAGCTTATTAAATGCTCTACATAAAAGGTTCTAATGAAAGTTTTGATTAGGCGATGTGTATCTGAGAAATAAGACCTTAAAGCTTTAAAGTAATTGATTTCGCTTATTCGAAGTGTTCTTTTTGTCTGTATTTTATTCCTTGTTATTTTTTAATTGCTTATAGTTGGATAATGTATTCGAAAATAAAACAGGTTAAGTAAAATAACAAAAACAATTTATTGTTAGAAATATAGAGTTCCAAGATTCCAAGACCTTGTAACTAGCGGGACGGTTTCTATTGTTGCCGACCCTTCCAGGTAAGATTGTATATCCTACCTTTCAAGACTGGTGGAACCAAAATATAACTGTCAGGGTTCGGTCACAGCTACTTAATAAAACTACATTTTATCGTAAAAATGGTATTATTGTGCCGACGTTTCGGCTTGAACTTCAAGCCTTCATCAGGGCTGTAAATACAAGTAGGACATATTTAACACTAATATATGCACATATCTATGTAAATATACCTAACATATATATATATATATATATATATATATATATATATATATATATATATATATATTTATATATAGGCATATACACATACACATATACACGCACACATATGTACATATATATGCCCACATACATACACATATGGGGTATGTATTATTAAGTAGCAGTGACCGAACCCGGACAATCCCCACCTTGCATCATCAACGGTCAACGATCTCCTCTCAACAAAATAATAACTGCTTCTATTTTAATCTTTCGAAATTAGACTAGGGATAAGAACGGAACCGCGCTAAGATGAGGCAGTTCCTGCGAGTCGGACTTTTTTGAACAACAAAGTTATGAAATCAAAAATTGTGTTCCAAGCATTTCCGTATAAAACAGTTTTTGAGCATTCGTTGCCTAGACGGCAAGCAATATCAGTATTTCATAGGTTCATGAGCCATCAACATTTAGCCGTATGATGAATGTGGCTAAGTCACCAGACACAAGCACTTTAGCACCGTCGGATGCACTTGGTCGCTTTGTAGGCAGGGAGCGCATATGCTGCTGGGGCAGTGAGGTTTAGACTGACTGAAATGTTGTCAGGTCCGGCTTCAGTGTTGTAAAGCAGGCAAGATACTCCTTAGTTGCCACCACTGAAAATTGAGCAGTTAGGGGGGTGCGTCTACAAACATAAACCTGTACTGACATCTTTTGCCAAATTATTTACTCTCATCAAGCAATATCTATGTTTGTGTATAAATATATATAATTATATTTTATTATTTTACAGGGCTACCGTAATATTTGGCTGGGAATGTCTCTAGCTTTTACTGGAGAAATAAACTTTTCCTTAATGACACCATTGATACTAGGTGATAAAGGTATGACAATACAACAGACAGCTCAACTTATGTCAGCACTTGCTACAACAGATATTGTATTCAGGTATGTCTTTCTAGCAATGCTTTTATTTTATAGTCACACTGCTTGATCATTTGAATATATAAAATTAATGATTTTATTTCAAATGAGTGCTTACAATTTAGCAGTATGCTGTTTTTAATAATCTTTGTGCACTAAAAGGTAGAGGGACATAATTAAAAAGAAGGATAAATATTAGAAAGAGGACAAAAGATAAATAAAATAATCAATTAAACAATTGTTATATGGAAGTATAAAGATGATGATGACCTTATTTATCACTTTGTATTTATTTAAATTTTTAATGTCCAGTATTATTAACTAAGAATGTTTGGACAGGTTATCTATAGGTTACTGCCCTTTTCTTGCAAGGGTAGGGCTAATGCCTTCTCTTTTTTCCAAAGAAAAGCAACCACCCCATAGTGGGATCCGATCCCACGACCTTTGGCACAGAGTGTTTAGTGCTCACGCCTTGACTCTCACGGCCACCGGGCCTGCTCACTTTGCATTTACAACATGGCGTAAAGTCACACTACAAATAAAAAGAAATATGAGCTTATTTAAAATTTTAAACAATTTAAAATTATACAAATAATAATAAGAGCATGTTTTTAAATGTGTATAAAAATATTTTTATTTTTAAAGAATTCCAGAGGCACTACAATCTTGTGATTGTTCATAAGACCAGACTCCTAAGATAAATATTTTTAAATTTATTTTTGTTTATTGAGAGGAGTTCGTTGACCATTGCAAAGGTGGATATTGTCGATGTTCGGTTTTGTGGTATTTTTTTAGATAAAAATGTGATATATTTTTGCCGATGTTTTGGCTATAGATTCAAACCTTTATCAAGAGGCTTAGAAGAAGACCCAAACCCACGGACGCTTAATCACTTATGATGAGAAATGTTTTGTTAACCAAAAAGGAATATTTTTGTTTATGTTTTATTAGAACTCAGGGCGTCTCCCATGGTCTAATGGCTAGCGCCTTGGATTCATAAGCGAGAGATGGTGGGTTCGATTCCCAACCTCCGGCAGGAATTTTATCATCCCACGGCTCGCTAGTAAAATTCCTCGCTGCACCCTGGATGTCGGTGCTAATGACCTAGATGTAGATGCGCCGTAAAAAAAAAAATAATAAATAAAATAAAATAATATTAGAACTCAGCTACGGCTTTGGTTGACTCATTTTTTTAAATATGACAATTGGTACCTGTGTCTCCCCTTAAACAATGCTGGGATTGAAATCCAATATACCTTAGTACTCATCACATCATATCAAACTGCCTATGCTTGAAAAGAGTTTAAGTGTCTTTTTTTACGGATTTTTTTTAATCCGAATGTCTAATATACCTAACAAACAACTCATACTCTAACAATAAATTATTAATTTCTAGATTCATTTCACCATTTCTTGGAGATATTTTGAAATGGTCAGCAAAACACATGTATATGGGAAGTCTTGTTCTACTGGTTATTACAAGAGCAAGTAAGCTTATTATTTTCTTTCTATTGCAACACAATTGTTTTATAAAAGTTGTTTTAATATTATATCCTTTTAAATATTACTAACATTTAAAGATATCATAACATCCATTCTTTACTCTTAATTCACTTTGGTCAAAACACAACTGCTGACCGACTTGCCAGACTTGTGACAGAAGAACAGACATACCTACCATTCGACCTATTGCACAATGATATTACTAGACATACCAGCAGAACCATACTAGACAAATGGCGACTCGATTGGCATACTGTGACTGACAATAAACTAAGGACTATTAAACCCACTATTACTGACTGGTCATCATCATACAGGAACTCACGCTGAGAAGATGTAGTCCGTGCGATGCTAAGAATCGGCCATATTCGCATAACCCATGAGTACCTGATGACAAAGACTTAAAAACCAAAATGTACACCAAAATCTATAAAGCGATCAGAACAAATAAATAGGTTTTATTTATTTCATATAATGTAAAATAATTCATAAAAATGAAAATCTTTTGATGTGAATATCTCCTAAACAAAGCGTTTGCGGACATACCTTCAGAGGAAATTTTTTTCTTGTTTTGAGGTCCTCAGTTCATATTTTCATTTTGGCCAGTTAACCCTGAAACACCCTGTAGATACAGCACTGACATATTTAAAAAACTAATATTTTCGATAAAATATAGATGTCACCAAGGGCCTGGGGCAAATTATTACATCATTATAAACAGTACATTTCACTTCTTTTTACAATAATTTGTACACGGCTTCATAGAAAAATTTCCACTTTAGGTTTTTATCATAATTTTATTTTTTATTGTAATCATTATTTTGTTAGCATATTTAATTTTTTATTTTATTTATTAATTTATTTTACTTTATTTATTTATTTTTAAATTGATTTCCTTATATCCACATCGAATACTAAAAGAAAAAATTAAACTGAATTTACATACTCACTTCAGAAGTGGCATCGCTTACTGAAGCAGCTGCGTCAATTCAAAAATAGGAAATGATGCTATTCGACAATGACACGGAGCATCATGATCCTCAATAAATAAATAACGTTAATTTGCTCATGTTCTCTAAATTGTAATTAAATTCAGCTTAACAAGCAGTTCAGTGTTTAAAATACTAACATTACACACTTATTTAGAAAATGTCTCTTTTATTTCCTAAGTGTACTTCTGGTCAAAAGATTTGGAGCTCCCAAGCTATATTATAAGAAAATGAAACACCAGTATCATGTTCTTATCCTAAATAAGCTATTTTCCAAAATAGGCTTCCTATAGGGATCTGCCTGATTTAAATTAAGAAATCTTAGCTTTATTTGAACTTATTTTTCATTAAAAAAGTAATTGAACTCTTGGAAAATTACTTTTCAGGCTATCATTTTGACATGAAAATTTCATGTGGCTATTGCTCACCAAATTTTGTATCAAATCTAACAGAAGTGATGTCACCAGTCACATAAACAGAAATTGATTTCGGCAGGAAATTCCGGAAGCCAATTAAATTCCAAAATTTGGCGGAAGAGTAATGTAAAGTAATGTGTACTTGCAATTTATTTACTTCTCCATTTTTTTGAGATTTTGTTCGTATTAAAACTACATATTTTATCTAAAAATTTAGTTTTACTAATCACTTGACCAAATTCACAATATCTATCTTCAAAATAATTTTTGTCAATCACCCCTCAATAGATAATTTTGTTATTTATTTTAGGTCTTACTCTTGTGAAAGGTTATAATCAGATTTTGATATCATGTTTAATTATTGGAGTGGCTAAAGGATTGAGAACCGTCTACATGGCTTTGGTAATTCCAAATTATGTTCCTCTAGAAAAATTACCGTCAGCGTCTGGGCTACAGACTCTGCTGAATGGAATATTATTAATTTCTGTCGGTCCATTATTAGGTAAGAAGTAAATAAATAATGGTTTTAGATGTTACTTGTAAGAAATATATTTTTCAATTTTTTTTTATTTTATTTCATAAAATTGAAAATTTCCTACAAAGAATGTCAGTGACCCCAATAACTCCATAAGGACCACACCACTCCGAGCGTTTTTTTTTTAATTAATTATTAATGATATTTTCACCATATATTTCCACAATGTTTCGATAAGTTGAAGCAGCATTTTCTCCTTTCTAGAATTCCCATAGCATAACATGCCTTGTAAGTGGTATTGGGAAATCCATTTCAAAAATGAATTGTTAGCACACAATAAATTAGTTTTACCAACTGAAACAGGATAAATATAAGTGTATTTAATGCTATAATAAAAAAAAATTAAACAAAATAAATTGAAAAGGAGGGATTAGTAATATAATCATAATCAGACAGAACATTAAAAACCGACATTACTTATGGGATGACCTGATCCAGGTCATATGGGTTTCTCACCTGTGTGAGATAACTTTCTTTCTCCCTCTCCCTCCTTCCCTCCTCCTCCCACTTACTATTAGATGATAAAACCTTGAGAGATATTACTATAATACAATTCTTTTTTCCCCAGGATACTTACGAGATAAAGTTGGAAACTACGATATCTGCATACACGTTATAAATTCCTTCTCGACCTTCACTATTATTCTATGGACTGCTGAAATTTTTTATAATTTGAGGAAACCTAAAACTAGTTCAGGAGAAAGTGAAATGCCAGAAAGATAAAAAAAAAAAAAAACATGTAAAGGTTAATTTGTATTTATTCGATTTCAAAGAGATTGTTGAAAAATTGAAAAAGTATTTATATTTTGTTCATTGAAACGGTGAGTTTTAAGTTTTTAGATTGAATAATTTGAGAAGAACAAGATGTGCTGTGCGAATTGTGATATTTTTGTTACATAACACTAAATATTAGATCAGTATTAATAGTAAATGTATAATTATGTTAAATATCAGTAAACACTTTCGCTGCGGCTGTCTTTTTTTGGGAATACCTCAGTAACGGGTGCATTTTGTACTTATAAACAATTTATAGAAGAAAAAGTTTAAAAATTCATTATAAATCTTCTAGCCAGACGATTTGAAAACGGAAACACTGTTGGAAAGCCCAAACAATACTGAAGGCAACTGTCTTTACCTGGAGCTATAAAATTGAATCCTCTTCATTTACGAGCCTTTTTAATCTAAAGAATAAGTAATAGAGGAGTGTCCTTCCGAAGGGACACTCGTAAGCGGGTAGGATAACTACTGTCCTTCTGTAATGACACCCGCATCGAAAGTGTTAATGAGAGATTACTCAGTCATACAATGTTATATTTTGGTTATTTCAATGTCTCTAAAGGTTTTGTATTATTTAAGGCAAAGATTTTGCAATAATATTTCTGTATATATTGGAAAATAAGCAGAGAAATTGTATTATTTAAATATTTGTAATTTTGAGAATAAATGAGAGGATAATTTCTTATGTATACCAGATTATTTACAAACATTTGATATAGTTCTCCAGAATTAGTTCACTCCTGATAATGCTGTAGCTTATTTTGCACCCCTATCAGGGGATTGGTAGAATTTTAGGAAATTAGAGAAGGTTTCATTGATTAAATTTATTCTTGAAGTATCTTAGCAGGAGTTGCTCCCCAAAATTGTATTTGCGACGTTTCGAACCTGTTTAGGTTCACCATCAGGCATCTACAATGTAAAATAAAAATTTAGAACAACTTTTTCTGGTCAGATTTTTGTTTTTTGTTTCCCTTGTTTATGCTTATTAAAAAAAAAAAAAAACAAGAAAAAAAAAACAGAATCAGTCTTTTAGGAATCAGGGTGTACCCTGAAATAAAATTATTAATTTACCCTTACCGACCATTATTTTTACTATCTTGCATGGGCTTATATAAGGGGGGCTGCAGCCCCCCCCCGAAATTTTCCCAGGCCCTCCCGAAATTATTTCCTATATATACGCCCATGCTATCTTGCTCTGAAACTCGGTGGAAATCATTCCTAATTAATGAGAGATATGTTGCACAAAAAGCAAAAGGAGACTTTTGGAAATTTGGGTTTACTCTAGAAAAAAAGTCTGACTCGCAGGAACTGCATCATCTTAGCGTGGTTCCGTTCATATCCCTAGTGTCATTTGAAAAGCTTAGAAAAGAAATAAACTTTATATATATCTCGTGAAAATTGTCAAAATCCTCTCGAACATCTCGAATAAAAGTGATATTAAGGCGTCAGGGACACCGACAGTAGCCAGCTTATACACAGAAGCGGAAATTACACAATCCGGGTCTCATTCTAAGCTCTATAAATCAATACAAAATATACCTAATAAAGCCTTTTCTAGTGGATACAGAAGGATCAAGAAGAAGTACTCAAGATTAAGTAGAATAGCCTGCCAAATATAGCCTATATAGAATAATATGCCGAATAAAGCCTATCTAGTAGATACAGAAGGACAAATAACAAGTCTTGACGAATAACAAGTCAATATATAGAATAATATACCTAATTAAGTCTATGGAGTAGACACAAATGGACAAAAAAAATTGTTGAGGAATCTTGTTTTTTTTTTCTAATTAAATACTTTTTATCAATATTTAGTATATAACCTGTGTTGAAAACTATTGATTGCTAATTGATGAATCGGGTTACAACTAAGTAGTCTTTATGAATATTTAGTATATAACCTATGTTTGGAACTGTGTTATTTCAGAATCTAGTATAGCTTAAAAATTTTGGTGAATGATATCATTAAGCTGCTCTCCGTACCCTAGGCTTTGTATTTGTGTCGGCAGATACCTGGGGTATATTTACAACTCTTGAGGATTAACTCTTAGCAGGTAAATTTCCTGCGGACCTTCTGTTTCTATGGGCACTGAACCGACTCTCTATTCGCTCATAGTATCTAACCGTTGTGAAGTTTATTTTTTGGATTTAGGACTTAATTTACATATGTAGACTAAATCATAGCAAGAAGTCTACCTCCGTCGTCGGTTCTTAACTATGTAGACTCGCCAATGTTACCCAATCTTAGATACATCGTAATTAAAATCCACAGCAAAAACACGACATTTAATCAGAATCCTCTGCATAATAAAACATATATAGAATAAAATGCCAAATAAAGCCTATCTAGTGGATAAAAATAGAGGAAAAACGCCGTTCGTGGTGGTAGAAAATCTTACAAGGCATTTCGCTCAGAAATCTCCGAAATATTGTTACTAATTTTACATATCCTATTTTATAGCCAGATAGATTTATATTCTATAATCAATAAGAAAAAACTACTAGCAATAAAAACTATGGGTAACAGATGAAAATAGGGAATACCAAGAACAATTCTCAAGAACGAAATCAACACCAGTACTGTAATCTAGATATTCATACGGCATCTTCGAATTCTAATAAACAAAACATTGCTTCTAATTATACGTATCCTGTTTACTGAAAAATACATTTGACTGCTCTAAGCAAGTACAAAAATAACGAGCAGTGAAAAAAAAAGTCGCAGAACTGCGTCGTCTTAGCGCGGTTACGTACATCTCGAAGAAATGGAATAGATTAGCATCACAAATCACAGGAAACTGACAGTAGCCAACTTACACACAAGCGGATAATTCTTAATTTTAGTACATAATTGTATAAGTCAATACAATTATGTATTAAAAACGTACTTACTCTTCGACTACTGCTGAGAAGGCTCTATTCTAAACAACCAAAATTCGTTGTCATTTGAAGTATCTTGTTTTACTAGCAAATTCGTTTTACTGTTATAATCAACTGTAAATATGTGCTTCATGGTGAATAACATTCCATTCTGTCGTGGGTTAAATCGTTCTATAAAATAAGAAATAACAATAACTTCAGTTGGAGGCTATGAGGAAGGTTATATGTACAGATAGGAGAATTCAAAAGAAATTACGTCATCATGATTAGCCACTGCCATCTTGATTACCACAGCCACTCCGAATCTAGGCGCAAGGTAGTGCGCCAGGCCAAGTTCCGGCCTAAGCATACTGTGTGTATATTACAGGCGGTCTTAGAGCCAATTTTTACCCTCACGTAACTTTCAACCAGGTAAAGATAAAGTTATGAAATTTTACACAGGTATTATACTACTAGATGTGAGTAAAACTGGAAAATTTCATAATTCTACATCGAATAGTTTCTGAGATATAAGCGATCGAAAATCGAGATTTATAGGACTCACTCACTCACTGACTCATCAAAATTATTAGGCACTTCCCATGATGCTAGGGACTTGAAATTTTGCATGAAGATAGATATGAAGACGTTATTAAAGGAAAAAATCGAAAAATCGCGAAAAGTTGTGTTTGACTCCGCTTCCGGGGCGGGGCGTGCCAGTTTTGTACTTTCTTCGGAAACCCATCATTCCGTCCGAAACCCATGATGTGGGGTATCAAATGAATTGTCTCGGTATGAAGAACCTATATTTGATGTTTTAAGAAACAATTAGACGCATATAGGCTCGGTAAAAATCTTATACCAGCTGTCTGTCTGTATGTTTGTTCCTCTTACAAATCCGTACCGTTTGACCGATTTTGACCAAACTTGGGACACAAATGGGTCTTGATACGGGGAGAATCATAAGCTAGGTTAAATTGTCTATCAGCTGTCTGTCTGTCTGTTTGTTCCTTATACAAATACACACCGTTTGACCGATTTTGACAAAATTTGACACACATGTCGGTCTTTCTCCGAGTAGTTTCATAGGCCAGTCAAAATCGTCTATCAGCTGTCTGTCTGCATGTTTGTTCCTTACACAAATTCACTCCATTTGACCGATTTTGACCAAACTTGGCACACAGGTAGGCCTTGGTCCGGGGAATGCACAAGGCTAGGTAAAAAAGGTCTTCCAGCTGTCTGTATGTATGCTTGTTCCTTATACAAATTCACACCGTTTGGCCTATTTTGACCAAACTTGGCACGCAGGTAGGTCTTGATACGGGAGTGTCATATTACCTATGACGTTTTTTACTTTTTGTTCCATCGAAATGCCATCATTCCTTCTGAAACCCATCATGTGGGGTATCAAATGAATCGTCTTGGTAAGGAGAACCTATATTTGATGTTTTAAAAAACATTTCGACATATCTTAACAAAAACAGTTGTGACTTCTTTCTTAAATGTAGTAAATAAAGTCGTGGGGGTTCACTGCATAATACACTTCAAAGCAGATACTAAGTTTTTCAAAGTCGAGCCATCTAAATTACAAAGTTTAGGATTACAAACCCAAAATGGATCGTCTTTGTTTCTTATATTTCTCTTGAAGGCCTTCTGCACTTTCCCTATTGTGATCTTTATCCTCGGGATAAGGTTCCTGTGTTTTACAGTGTAATAGTTTAGTTAAGAGAGCAATCAATTTGTCCTCTAGAGTAATGTCATCTGGAAGAGCTTCTAACTTTTCTAGTCTAGTGATTAGATGTATGTAGGTTGATAATTGGTATCAAATATCAAGCAGTAAGGAGAACCTTATGCAGAATCCACAGACCCTGGTTTTATATGAAGTACAAAAGCCAGTAGGTATGCGGCAACTGAATTCTATTTAATACTTAGAAAAAAGTAATGAGATCCCCCAAAAAAACATAAATGTGAAATAGAGGCCAAGTTCCTGCCCCACAAAGAAACACTCCCTTCCTCAAAAATATCCCCTCCTAAAACCCCCCAAAAACGCCTTACCATTCTACTCTCCAAAAAAGTAGTATGAGCTGGTGTATTAATTCAACCAAAAATATTTGCCAATACAAGAGATGATACAAGAAAGAAATGTCCAAGTTCATTACTTGGAAGACCTCATAGTTACTTACTAAGAATAGTAAAGACACTTCAACTGACCTTTAAAAACAACAATAAAAATACTTATATCCAGTTACTAAAATATCACTTTCCTCAACCAGGTATATTCTTAAACTTGGCAATGTTTAGTTTTTCTCTGAAGATAATTTCGGCACAAAAAAAACATTGCCAAGTTTAAGAATATACCTGGTTGAGGAAAGTGATATTTTAGTAACTGGATATAAGTATTTTTATTGTTGTTTTTAAAGGTCAGTTGAAGTGTCTTTACTGTTCTTAGTAAGTAACTATGAGGTCTTCCAAGTAATGAACTTGGACATTTCTTTCTTGTATCATCTCTTGTATTGGCAAATATTTTTGGTTGAATTAATACACCAGCTCATACTACTTTTTTGGAGTGTAGAATGGTAAGGCGTTTTGGGGGGGTTTTAGGAGGGGATATTTTTGAGGAAGGGAGTGTTTCTTTGTGGGGCAGGAACTTGGCCTCTATTTCACATTTATGTTTTTTGGGGGGATTTATTACCAATACCTTTCACTGTTTCTTAGCTTATTTTACTACAATACTAATTTTATTAATAAATGCAATTTAAAACAAGAAACAACCAATTAAAAAGTGAGATAAAGAAAGAGAAAAGCCCTTTGAAAACAACAAAACAAACACTTTTAAAGTTTTAAGCGCTTATATCTCTGATTGACGTTGCGCCATCGAATATTGCTTCAGAACCTTTTTTGTAGAGAATTTAGTAAGAATTCCACTTACCACGATTTCCCAACCGTTATCGAGATATTTACGGAAAATGTATGAAGATCCGAAAACTTTTCATGTCTATTAATAAATTTTTTTTTTCAGATACTTCCTTAACTCCAAATATAACCAATATTTAAACATAGTAGTTGGAATTAATTTCCAAGATGTAGAAGATATTTCAATTGAATCCCGCGAATCTAAGTACTCACAAAAAAATAATGACTTACAAAAACATTGATTCTACTTTTCTCAGAAACGGTTACAGATATCGCCTTGAAAATGGTTTCATTTGTTTTCCTAGCCCAAGAAGCCTATAAAAAGAGTACTTACAAGCTTATGAACTCAAAAAAAGTCCGACTCGCAGGAACTGCATCATCTTAGCGCGGTTCCTTTCTTATCCCTAGTCTAATTTGGAAGGATTAAAATATTTATTTATTGATAAGGCTTCGCAACTTTGGCGAATCGCCTGGAGATTAAAATAGAAGCAGATATTATTTTGGTTCCACCAGTCTTGAAAGGTCTTGATTTACGATCTTACCTGGAAGGGTCGGTCAACACTTGAAAGGGTCCCGGTAGTTACAAGGTCTTGGAATCTAGGAAATCTATATTTCTAACAATAATTTTTTTTGTTATTTTACTTAACTAGTTTTAAAAAAAATACATTATCCAACTATAAGCAATTAAGAAATAACAAGGAATAAAAACAGACAAAAAAACCGTTCGAATAAACGAAATCAATTACTTTAATGGTTTAAGCACTTATTTCTCTGATTGACATCGCCCAATTAAAACTTTCGTCAGAACATTTTTTGTAGACCATTTAGTAAGCTTTCGAATGGTAACCTTTCGCTTCCCAAGATTTTGAACCGTTTTCGAGATATTAATGAAAGTGTACGAAGTTCCCAAAATTTTCATTATTTCTAGCAACAGAAAATTGGTCTCATTTTTCCTATACTGTTTTACAAACAAATACATTTTCCTAACATAAAAAATTACAAAAATAAAAAGCAATAAAAAACCAAGGGAAAGAGACAAAAATTACAAAAAGAACGACAAAACCCCGTTCATAAGAACAATACAGACGTATTTGAAGTTTTAAGCACTTATTTCTCCGATTGACATAACCTAATCAAAAATAGTTTTAGAATTATTTTTGTAGAGAATTTAGTAAGCGTTCAAATAGTTTCTGTCCACTTACCACGATTTCCCAACCGTGTTCGAGATATTAATGAAAGTATACGAAGTTCCCAAAACTTTTCATGTCTGTTCATAAAATATTTTATTCTAACCCTTCCTTAACTCCAAACGTAACATAACTTTCAACATATTAGTTTTAATGAAAGTAGAACATGCAGATAATGTTTCAACTGAATCCCGTGATTCTAAGTACCCAAACCAAAAACGGTATTCAAAAACTATTTTTCCAATTTTCTCGAAAACGGTTAAAGCTATCGCCTTGAAAATGGTTTCATTCGTTTTCCTAGCCCAAGAAGCCTATAAAAAGAGTACTTGCAAGCTTATGAACTCAAAAACGTAAGCGTTACGATTTTTTCTGCGCGAATTTCGCCCCAAATGCCATCTTCCAGTGGGCGGATTTTGCTGGTTAACGAACTTGACCTTTCAAATTGGACGACGGATTTTTGTACCAAATTTCATCGAAATCGGACCATCAGGGAAGCCAGAAATGAGCGAACAGACAAATATATATATATATATATATATATATATATATATATATATATATATAAATATATACATATATATTTATATAAAAATTTGAACCACCCTTATTTTCGGTCTCTAGGGGTTCTGAAACGCGAAATTTTCTTGTCGGCACTTCCGGATTGTTTCATTGTATCAACCTTATAAGCGGGGTTCCTCCCTATGGGGGAGGGAGGAACCGCGCTAAAAACGTAAGCGTTACGATTTTTTTTGCGCGAATTTCGCCCCAAACGCCATCTTCCAGTGGGCAGATTTTGCTGGTTAACGAACTTGACCTTTCAAATTGGACGACAGATTTTTGTACCAAATTTCGTTAAAATCGGACCATTAGGTCTCCCTAGACCAGAAATCCGCGAACAGACATATATATATATATATATATATATATATATATATATATATATATATATATATATATACAAATTTTAACCACCGTTATTTTCGATCTCTAGGGGTTATGAAACGCGAAATTTTCTAGTCGGGACTTCCGGATTGTTTCATGAGATCAACCCTATAAGCGGGGTTCCTCCCTATGGGGGAGGGAGGAACCGCGCTAACAGACCATTTTTGAGCTGATGAGGAACTTCTTAATAATTCAACCCCCCCCCCTAAAAGCAGAGATGGGCATAATTTTATTTATAAATAAAAATAAGAATTTATTCGTATTTCATATATTTGTGAATACGAATATAAATAAATTCGTACTTCATATATTTATCTGCGAATAAAAATAAATTCACAGAAAAAATTTTAAATAATCACAAAAAATGTAAATATTTACAAAAAATCAAGTGATTACAAAAAAAAAATCGCATTAAAATATATGAATACAAATTTATTCACATTATAATTTGTGAATAAAAATTTATTCAGAATAAAATTCTCAAGTAAATCATGAATTTATTCGTATTAAGATGATATTACGAAAGTTATTGAAGGTGATTTTTTTTTTTTTTTTTTTTTTTTTTTTTTTTTTTTTTAAGGCGTTTAACGTCTAGGTTATTAACGCCTAGATTTTTTGTTCACCCCGAGTCCGCCGCGGGACCACCAGCCATGCTGCAGGGACACAATTTGTCATCTGTCAAAAAAAAAAATCACCTTCAAATAAAGAAAAATAAAAATAAAATGAAAAATATATATACAAATTTGAACCACCTATTTTTTCGTGATCTATGGGGTCTGAAACGAGAAAGTTTCTGGTCGGCACGTCCGGATTGCGTCATAAGGTCAACCTCATAAGCGGGTTCTCCCTATGGAGATAGGGAGTAACCGCGCTAATAATACTATGAAATAGATACAGTACGGTAACAGAAGTTCTTTTATCGTCTTAGCAACCTAGACCTGCATGCTCTAACCAACTAAAACTTTAAACCCCACTAAAAATATTTAAAAATTCGAATATTAAAAAATCCGGTAAAAGCGAAGTTACACGTCCTCCAAACCGATTTATTTAACGCTTTTCACAACAATGTATTTTGATGCACTAAACACGAATACGTTAAAAAAAACCTTCGCATTTCACTAGGAAAGAAGTTATTAAGTACTAATGTTCACTGTTAGGAAGGTTATAAAACTAGGCGTCAACAGCGTATTAGTAAACACGCGCATGCGCAGATATGTAACATTGGGAAACAGAGAACTCTCATTTGAAATGTTCATAAACCATTTATTCAAAAATATTGTTAATTTTAAGGGTATCCCGCTCGCTACGCTCGCTCAAGAAGATAACAAAATCCCAGTCAATCTAACTCGCTAAAATTAATAGAATTCTATTAATTTTAGCGAGTTGGATTTAGTGGGGTTTTGTTATCTTCTTGAGCGAGCGTAGCGAGCGGAAAAGCATAGCATGTATGCCTTAAAGTCGTCCTAGACATTCTATTGTGGACAAGAATAATATATTTGTGCAACTTCATACCTATTCTTTCTTTTTTCTAAAATAAGAGTAGACAATTGAATTGTTGACAATTGAAGTTCGGCAGGCGCGAATTAGAACAAACTAATAATTATAAAGGCATTAGCTAATTATTAAGGGATTTCTGATATATAATACTTTTCATGAACGAAACAAGAAATGTGAAGAGTGTTTCATTATTTTAAAAAATGATTGTGAATAAATAACTGCTGATGAATTTAAATAATTTATGGTAAATTTAAATTAAACTTCTTTATTACGAACTTTTCCATACCCGCGCATGCGCATGTTGACAAATTTAGTTGTTTACATTAGCTCTCATAACCCGCATAACAGTGAACTTTAGTGCTTAATAACTTCTTTCCTAGTTAAATGCGAAGTTTTTTTTTTTTAATCTATTCGTGTTTAGTGCATCAAAATACATTGTTCTGAAAGGAGGACCTGAAATTTCACTTTTACCAAAAATCCTTTCTTAGCGAGTGTCTACGTTATATAGGGAGGGTCCACGCAAAATTTCAAATTTTTCTGTCTAGTGGTCTGGGAGATGATAGGTCAGGGAGTGGTATTTGACAAATATATAGTAAATGTAGGAAGTTTTTCTTCTTGAATGAGATACTAAAAGAAACGCGAAGAACTACGCTACAATGTCCAATTGGAATGACTATAAGGAGGTGATATTCTTTAGTAGCTTCTTTTAAAACCAAATAGAGTTAATTTCTCTATTGTTTTTACAAATTACCCCTGATAATATAAAGGGGCCCGTCAGAAATTCCGTGCGGCTGTTTAATCAGATTACTTATGACTTGTTTTAGTACCAACCTGAATAAATTTCCAATTTATGTCTGCGCCTTTGTTTCAATCACATTTTGCCAACGTTTACTGGGAGGTCGACCTTCTCCCAGAATGACTGTGGTTCCTCCTAAATAAAAAAATGATCGAGGTGCTGTATGATAGCCTCCGTGTTTGAAAAAGGATGTCCTGCTAAAGAATTTTCCAGGGACCAAAAAAGATGATGGCCCGATGGTGCAAGGTCAGGATAATTGGAGGGTGTGGCAAAACATTCCAAGCCAATCCCAGCAAATTCTCCCGAGTGCGTGAGGACGCGCCTAGCGTTTTCATGCGGGAAATTTACAACTTGTCTGTTGACCAAGCCTAGGCTCTCAACCGGTCGATATGCTCACATTATTCAATAGAATCAATGGTTTATATTAGTGGTGGTGAAGTGAACTCTTTTCAAAACTCCAATATTATTGCCCAATATATATTGGGTTCCTTGACCCTACCACCTTCCGTGTTCCTTCAGGCATTCAAGAAACAAGTCCGAACCAATCATATCTGATTTCCATCTACTTTATCCTTTGCGGCCTGCAGGTCCTGGTTCCATCGGATTGAGGTGTCCCTCAGTAGAACTCCAACTTTGGTTGAAGTTGGTTGCTATGTTACTTACTTAGTGTTCAAAACTTTTGTTTCTAAATTGTGTGGATCTAGGACACTAGCCCCGGGATTTCGATAGGTTTCCAAATTCCCTAAACACCAATGGTGGAGAAGGGATTTTTTTCAACGGACTATGTTTGTAATATAGTTTTCCTTAAGAATGGGCGAGGAGGAGGAATGAGAAGTTTCCAATCAGTTTCCTGTGAATTATGGCTATAGATGGATTAGTTCTATCCCGCATGCGCGAAATTCTGAGGTTAATATTCCCAACGGTTACATTACAATGAATAATACGCTAGTTTAAACTAAAAAAAACAACTGTTTATGTCTCTTTTAGGACCAGGGCAGGCTTTGAGAATCAGGCAATGGAGATAGTGTTTAATATTTGTCAATACTTAGCCAAAGCTAAGGCTAAA
The DNA here is from genome assembly GCA_946811695.1 of Gonocerus acuteangulatus. NCBI lineage: Eukaryota > Metazoa > Arthropoda > Insecta > Hemiptera > Coreidae > Gonocerus > Gonocerus acuteangulatus. The sequence goes on from OX328128.1 coordinate 14,233,890, forward strand.
ATCAATTTAAGCTATAGATTGTTCGAATAGATGTTTAACAGGAGGTTGCGCCAAGTAATAAAATAATATGTCTTCTATGGAATCATAAAATAAAATAAATGAAAAGGCAACTGATAATTATAATAATCTGTTCATAAACAATTTGTCTTCTGGGAACACTCTAAAGCGAAACACACTACACAAAAGACTAGGCATGACTAGAGGGTTACGCACTCAGTGGCCAACTAAAATAATTTAAATCAGGGGGGGAGCCAGGTAACAGATATGTGAGGCAATCGGTAGGTTATTCACTGTTACAGATGGTTTAGTAGGAGCGAAAAGGGCGTGGCCTATATTCCCCGCGCAAGAAATTGGCTGTAAAAATTCTCTCTGTTATAACCTTATCACTAGGAAGCTTAAGACTTTTTTAGCTTCAACTTTGGCTAATTATTGGTAAATATTAGACACTATTTCCTTTGTCTGACCTCTCTAAGCCTTCCTTAGTCTTAAACGAGTCATTATCAGTTTTTATAAAGTTTCACGTATCGTTTTGTTCCCTGAAATGGGAGTTTCCAAATGGTGGAACCGTCGGGTATATTTCTATAAAAAATTCGCGCTTGCGGAATTGTACTTTTCCGTCTATCTGAACAGGGTGTAGTAAAATCTCAATTTTCTTCGATATGCCATTGGATTAGGTGTTACGCACTATGATGACACAGTTCCTGCGTGTCGTACTTATCTGTCCTTTGCGTTTTGACGACTGCCAATTAATGTTAATTTATCTCCTACTCTCAAAGAGATATAAAAACCACTCCACACATTCTATAACAATATCACGGCATTGAGTTTTGGGCGATTCACTATCAGCAAACTCGGTCATCTGATACGAGACACACTCCAGTCAATTTTCACAACTTGTACAAGTACCACCGCATTACTCGTCAAAACTCAGAAAACGTATTTTCTTCACCAACTGTCGCCAACATTTAAAATAAGGTAATCAAACAGAATATTTTGGATGCCTGTAATTTCATTTTAATTAAGCGAAATACATTACTTAATAAATAGAACCTTATAAATTTGCTAGAAACCAATATCTCGTTTCTTAAAAAATAATATTTCACAACGGAATTATTGTTGGTGGACATATTAACTAAGATTTTATGTAGGTATTCAGCCCTTTTCCTACATAAAATTGGTCCCTCACGAATGGAGTTGTACTCACGAATGAATTTTTTTATTTAATTTATGTTTTATTGTTATTACGCAATGTTACCAAAAAGCGACCTAACACGCGTTTTATGCCTAAACCTTAGCTCTAGAGGGAAAAAAATACTCGTACTACAGAAAAAAAAAGTCCGACTGCATCATCTTAGCGCGGTTCCGTTCTATACCCGAGTCTCATTTGGAAAGATTAAAATAGAAGCTGTTATTGTTTTGGTTCCAGTTTTCTTGAAAGGTCTTGATTTATGACCTTACCTGGATGGGTCGGCCTACCCAAGAAAGGCCACCGCTAGGCAGTTGAAAATTGTAACAAGGTCTTCGAATCTCTCTCGAAGCTATATTTCTAACAATAAATTGTTTTTCTTATTTTATTTAACCTGTTTTATTGTCAAATACATTATCCAACTATAAGCAATTAAAAAAGTCCGTCTCGTAGGAACTGCATCATCTTAGCGCGGTTCCGTTCATATCCCTAGTCTAATTTGGAAAGATTAAAATAGAAGCAGTTATTATTTTGGTTCCACCAGTCTTTTAGCGCGGTTCCTCCCTCTCCCATAGGGAGGAACCCCGCTTATAAGGTTGATACAATGAAACAATCCGGAAGTCCCGACTAGAAAATTTCGCGTTTCAAAACCTCTAGAGACCGAAAATAACGGTGGTTCAAATTTATATATATATATATATATATATATATATATATATATATATATATATATATATGTATATATTTATTTATATATATATATATGTATATATTTATTTATATATATATAAATATATATATATATATATTTGTCTGTTCGCTCTGTAGCACCCAGACGAATGGTCCGATTTTGATGAAATTTGGTACAAAAATCTTTCGTCTAATTTGAAAGGTCAAGTTCGTTAACCAGCAAAATCCGCCTACTGGAAGATGGCGTTTGGGGCGAAATTCGCGCAAAACAAATCGTAACGCTTACGTTTTTGAGTTCATAAGCTTGTAAGTACTCGTTTTATATGCTTCCTGGGCTAGGAAAACGAATGAAACCATTTTCAAGGCGATAGCTTTAACCGTTTTCGAGAAAATTGGAAAAATAGTTTTTGAATACCGTTTTTGGTTTGGGTACTTAGAATCATGGGATTCAGTTGAAATATTTTCTGCATGTTCTACTTTCATCAAAACTAATATGTTGAAATTTTGGTTACGTTTGGAGTTAAGGAAGGGTTAAAATAAAATATTTTATTAACAGACATAAAAATGAACTGAAACTGGTTTACTTTCCTTAATTTTTTTTTTTTTTTTTTTTTTTTTTTTTTTTTTTTTACGGCGCATCTACTTCTAGGTCATTAGCGCCGACATCCAGGGTGCAGCGAGGAATTTTCCCAGCGAGCCTTGAGATGAGAAAATTCCTGCCGGAGGTGGGAATCGAACCCACCATCTCCCGCTTATGAATCCAGCGCGCTAGCCACTAGACTACGGGAGACCCCTACTTTCCTTAATATCTCGAAAAAGGTTGAGAATCTTGGTAAACGGAAGAATACCATTAGAAAGCTTATTAAATGCTCTAAAAAAAAAAAAAAAATGGTTCTAATAATAGTTTTGATTAGGCGATGTCAATCGGAGAAATAAGAGCGTAAAACTTTAAAGTTATTGATTTCGCTTATTCGAACTGTTCTTTTTGTCTGTTTTTATTCCTTGTTATTTTTTAATTGCTTGTAGTTGGATAATGTATTTGAAAATAAAACAGGTTAAGAAAAATAAGAAAAACAATTTAATGTTAGAGATATGGATTTCCAAGATATAGCTTTTCAACTGCCTAGCGTCCTTCCTAGGGAGGGTTCTTTGTCTTTGATTTTGGTACTTAGAATTATGGGATACAGTTGAAACATTTTCTGCATGTTCGAATTTCATCAACACTAATATGTTGAAATTTTTGTTACGTTTAGAGCAAAGGAAGGGTTAGAATAAAATATTTTATTAAGAGACAAAAAAAGTTTTGGTAACTTTGTATAATTTCGTTAGTATCTCGAAAACCGTTGACAATCTTGTGAAGCGGAAGATTACCATTCGGAAGCTTACTAAATGCTCTACAAAAAAGGTTCTGAAGAAAGTTTTAATTAGGCGATGTCAATCGGAGAAATAAGTGCTTAAAGCTTTAAATTAATTGATTTCGTTTATTCCAATGGTTCTTTTTGTCTGTTTCATTTCTTGTTATTTTTTAATTGCTTATAGTTGGATAATGTATTTGACAATATAACTGGTTAAGCAAAATAACAAAAATAATTTATTGTTAGAAATGTTGAACATGATTATTATTGATGAAAGTAGAACATGCAGAAAATGTTTCAACTAAATCCCATGATTCAAAGTACCCAAACAAAAAACGGTATTCAAAAACTACATTTCCCATTTTCTCGAAAACGGTTAAAGCTATCGCCTTGAAAATGGTTTCATTCGTTTTCCTAGCCCAGGAAGCATATAAAACGAGTACTTACAAGCTTATGAACTCAAAAAGTCCGTCTCGGAGGACTGCATCATCTTAGCGCTGTTCCGTTCGTATCCCTAGTCTAATTTGGAAAAATTAAAATAGAAGCAGTTATTATTTTGGTTCCACCAGTCTTTTTTTTTAATTAATTATTATAATGGCGTGTCAACCCTTAAGGTCACTAACGCCATTCCTGTGAGTAGTAACGTCTTGAAAGGGAACCTGGAAGGGTCGGCTATACTAGAAACCCTACGGCTATACTAGAGGACCCGCTAGTGACAAGGTCTTGGAATCTTGGAAATCTATATTTCTAACAATAAATTGTTTTTGTTATTTTACTTAACCAGTTTTATTGTCAAATACATTATCCAACTATAAGCAACTAAAAAATAACAAGGAATAAAAACAGACAAAAAGAACAGTTCGAATAAGCGAAATCAATTAATTTAAAGATTTAAGCACTTTTTTCTCCGATTGACATCGCCTAATTAAAACTTTCTTCAGAACCTTTTTTGTAGAGCATTTAGTAAGCTTCCGAATGGTAAACTTCCGCTTCACAAGATTGTCAACGGTTTTCGAGATACTAACGAAATTATACGAAGTTACCAAAACTTTTTTTGTCTGTTAATAAAATATTTTATTCTAACCCTTCCTTTACTCTAAACGTAACAAAAATTTCAACATATTTCTGTTAATGAAACTCGAACATGCAGAAAATGTTTCAACTGTATCCCGTAATTCTAAGTACCAAAATCAAAGACAAAGAACCCTCCCTAGGAAGGACGCTAGGCAGTTGAAAAGCTATATCTTGGAAATCCATATCTCTAACATTAAATTGTTTTTCTTATTTTTCTTAACCTGTTTTATTTTCAAATACATTATCCAACTATAAGCAATTAAAAAATAACAAGGAATAAAAACAGACAAAAAGAACAGTTCGAATAAGCGAAATCAATTACTTTAAAGTTTTAAGCTCTTATTTCTCCGATTTACATCGCCTAATCAAAACTTTTATTAGAACCATTTTTTTAGAGCATTTAATAAGCTTTCTAATGGTATTCTTCCGTTACCCAAGATTCTCAACCTTTTTTGAGATATTAAGGAAAGTAAACAAAGTTACTAAAACTTTTTATGTCTGTTAATAAAATATTTTATTCTAACCCTTCCTTAACTCCAAACGTAACCAAAATTTCAACATATTACGATTTTTTTTGCGCGAATTTCGCCCCAAACGCCATCTTCCAGTAGGCGGATTTTACTGGTTAACGAACTTGACCTTTCAAATTGGACGACGGATTTTTGTACCAAATGTCATCACAATCGGACCATTAGGAAGCCAGAAATGAGCGAACAGACAAATGTATATATATATATATATATATATATATATATATATATATATATATATATATATATATATAAATATATATATATATATATATATATATATATATATATATATAAATAAATATATACATATATACATATATATATATATATATATATATATATATATATATATATATATATATATATACAAATTTGAACCACCGTTATTTTCGGTCTCTAGGGGTTCTGAAACGCGAAATTTTCTAGTCGGCACTTTCGGATTGTTTCATTGTATCAACCTTATAAGCGGGGTTCCTCCCTGTGGGGGAGGGAGGAACCGCGCTAAAACGTAAGCGTTACGATTTTTTTGCGCGAATTTCGCCCCAAACGCCATCTTCCAGTAGGCGGATTTTGCTGGTTAACGAACTTGACCTTTCAAATTAGACGAAAGATTTTTGTACCAAATTTTATCAAAATCGGACGATTCGTCTGGGAGCTACAAAGCAAACAGACAAATATATATATATATATATATATATATATATATATATATATATATATATATATACAAATTTGAACCACCGTTATTTTCGGTCTCTAGGGGTTCTGAAACGCAAAATTTTCTAGTCGGCACTTTCGGATTGTTTCATTGTATCAACCTTATAAGCGGGGTTCCTCCCTGTGGGGGAGGGAGGAACCGCGCTAAAACGTAAGCGTTACGATTTTTTTGCGCGAATTTCGCCCCAAACGCCATCTTCCAGTAGGCGGATTTTGCTGGTTAACGAACTTGAGCTTTCAAATTAGACGAAAGATTTTTGTACCAAATTTTATCAAAATCGGACGATTCGTCTGGGAGCTACAAAGCAAACAGACAAATATATATATATATATATATATATATATATATATATATATATATATATATATATATACAAATTTGAACCACCGTTATTTTCGGTCTCTAGGGGTTCTGAAACGCAAAATTTTCTAGTCGGCACTTCCGGATTGTTTTATTGTTTCAACCTTATAGGCGGGGTTCCTCCCTTTGGTGGAGTGAGGAACCGCGCTAAAAACAAGAAGAAATAAAAACAAACAAAAAGAACCGTTCGAATAAACGAAATCAATTACTTCAAAGTTTTAAGCACTTATTTTCCGACTGACGTCGCCTAATCAACTTTCTTCAGGGCCTTCTTTTTAGAGCATTTAGTAAGCTTTCTAATGGTAACCTTCCGCTTACAAATATTCTCAACCGTTTTCGAGATATTAAGGAAAGTCAGGGGTCTCCCGTGGTCTAATGGCTAGCGCCTTGGATTCATAAGCGGGAGATGGTGGGTTCGATTCCCAACCTCCGGCAGGAATTTTATCATCGCACGGCTCGCTGGTAAAATTCCTCGCTGCACCCTGGATGTCGGCGCTAATGGCATAGATGTAGATGCGCCGTAAGGAAAGTATACAAAGTTACCAAAACTTTTCATGTCTGTTAATAAAATATTTTATTCTAACCCTTCCTTAACTCTAAACGGAACCAAAATTTCAACATATTAGTTTTGATCAAATTTGAACATGCAGAAAATGTTTCAACTGAATCCCATGATTATAAGTACCCAAACCGAAAACGTTATTCAATAACTATTTTTCCAATTTTCTCGACAACGGTTAAAGCTATCGCCTTAAAAATGGTTTCATTCGTTTTTCTAGGCCCAGAAGCCTATAAAACGAGTACTTGCAAGCATACAAAGTAAATGAAAAGATTTTTTTCGCGCGACATTCGCTCCAAAAACCATGTTCTGGCGGGCGGATTCTGCTGGTTAACGAACTTGACCTTTCAAATTAGACAAAAGATTTTTGTACCAAATTTCATCAAAATCGGACCATTATTCGCTGACGTATGCCGCGAACTGACAAATATGTATATAAACAATTTTGAACCACCTATATTTTCGTGATCTATGGGGTAAGAAACGAAAAAGTTTCTAGTCGGTACTTCCGGATTGCGTCAGCGATCAACCTTATAAGTGGGGTTCCTCACTATGAAGGGAGGGAGGAACCGCGCTAAAAATAATGTAGCGTTTTACTTACGGGTCAGTCCATTTCAAATCATCCAGCTAAATAGTGAAATGAAACACATGTTCTCAGAATTGCCTGAAACGTTTTAGCGCGGTTACTCCCTACCTCCATAGGGAGAACCCGCTTATGAGGTTGACCTCACGACGCAATCTGGAAGTGCCGACTAGAAACTTTCTCGTTTCTTACCCCATAGATCACGAAAATGTAGGTGGTTCAAAATTGTATATATACATATATATATATATATATATATATATATATATATATATATATATATATATTTATATATATGCTTGTCTGTTCGCTCTCTAGCAAGTTCAAAAATTGTCCGATTTTCATGAAATTTGGCACAAAAATCTGTCGTCTAATTTGAAAGGACAACTTCGTTAACCAGCAGAAACCGCCCACTGGAAGATAGTGTTTTGGGCTTAATTCGCGCAAAAAAAATCGTAACGCTAACGATTTTGAGTTCATATGCTTGCAGGTATTTGTTTTATAGGTTTCTTAACATAGGAAAACGAATGAAACCATTTTTAAGGCGATATCTGTAACCGTTTCTGAGAAAAATGGAATCAATGTTTTTGTAAGTCATTATTTTTTTGTGGGTATTTAGAATCGCGGGATTCAATTGAAATATTTTCTACATCTTGGAAATTAATCCCAACTAAGATATTTAAATTTTGGTTATATTTGGAGTTAAGGAATTATACGAGAAAAAAAAAATTATTAATAGACATGAAAAGTTTTCGGATCTTTATCCATTTTTCGTAAATATCTCGATAACGGTTGGGAAATCGTGGTAAGTGGAATGCTTACTAAATTCTCTACAAAAAAGGTTCTGAAGCAATATTCGATGGCGCAACGTCAATCAGAGATATAAGCGCTTAAAACTTTAAAAGTGTTTGTTTAATTGTTTTGAAAGGGTTTTTATCTTTGTTTATCTCACTTTTTAATTGGTTGTTTATTGTTTTAAATTGCATTTATCAATAAAATTAGTATTGTAGTAAAATAAGCTAAGAAAAAGTGAAAGGTATTGGTAATAAATTTGGAGTGGCTGTGGTAATCAAGATGACAGTCGCTGTTCATGATGGCGTAATTTGTTTTGAATTCTCCTATCTATATAACCTTCCTCATAGCCTCCAGCCAGTAAAACGAATTTGCTAGTAAAACAGGATACTTAAAATGACAACGAATTTTTGGTTGTTTAGAATGGAGCCTTCTCAGCAGTAGTCGAAGAGTAAGTACGTTTTTAGTACATAATTGTATTGACTTATACAGATTAAGAATTATCCGCTTCTGTGTAAGTTGGCTATCAGTTTCCTGTGATTTGTGATGCTAATCTGTTCCGTTTCTTCGAGATGTACGTAACCACGCTAAGATGACGCAGTTCCTGCGAGTCAGACTTTTTTCATAGAAATTATTTTCTATATACGCCCATGGCCTTCGTCCGGTTTAATTTAATATTGACGAAAATACTCTCCCCACGCTGTCAACTTCCAGCCGTTATTTACACACGCCCTAAAAACAAAAAGTCCGACTCTTAGGAACTGCATCATCTTAGCGCGGTTACATGCATCTCGAAGAAATTGAATAGATTAGCATCACAAATCACAGGAAACTGACAGTAGCCAACATACACAGAAGCGGATAATTCTTAATCTGTATAAGTCAATACAATTATGTACTGAAAACGTACTTACTCTTTGACTACTGCTGAGAAGGCTCTATTCTAAACAACCGAAAATTCGTTGTCATTTTAAGTTTCTTGTTTTACTAGCAAATTCGTTTCACTGTTATAATCAACTGTAAATATGTGCTTCATGGCGAATAAAATTCCATTCTCTCGTGGGTTAAATCTTTCTATAAAATAAGAAATAATGATAACTTCAGTTGTAGCAGGAGGAAGGATATATAGATAGGAAAATTCAAAACAAA